>LPNX010657381.1:0-72177 GCA_001517045.1 Pseudotsuga menziesii | reverse complement strand
TAAAGAATTCTACGCAGCTGTTTAAGCCTTGAAATATTGGAGGCATTACCTCCTGCACAGAGAGTTCATTCTGATGACTGATAATCAAGCTTTGAAATATATCAACTCCCAGAATAAGCTCTCCCACAAGCATGCTAAATGGGCTTCCTTTTTGCAGGCGTATACCTTTGTTGTGCAACATAGGAGTGGAAAAACTAATGTGGTAGCAGATGCTTTGAGTAGGAGGCGACATCTGCTTGTAGTGATGAGCAATGCGCTAGTTGGGTTTGAAGAAATGAAAACTGAGTACACAGAAGACCCTTACTTTGCCAAAATTCTGATGATCCTGAATGGGCAGGATCCGACTGATATGTCTTCAATTGCAGATTTCTGTTTACTGGATGACTTCTTACTCAAAGGCTCCCTATTGTGCATTCCCAGTGGTTCTAGACGCGACAAACTTATAAGAGAAATGCATTCCAATGGGCTAGCTGGACACTTCGGAAGGGACAAGACTTATGAACGAGTCAATGGAAAGTTCTTTTGGCCAAATATGAGAAGAGATGTTAACAGGATGGTGGCTGCTTGTAGAATTTGTCAGACAGCGAAAGGGGGAAAGCAGAATACGGGATTGTACATGCCTTTACCGGTTCCCAAGGAACCATGGACTGATATTTCCATGGATTTTGTTTTGGGATTGCCACGAACTCAAAGGGGGCATGATTCTGTGTTCGTAGTGGTGGACAGATTTTCCAAAATGGCTCATTTCCTCCCTTGTAAGAAAACAAATGATGCTAGTCAAATAGCCCAACTGTTCTTTAAGGAAGTAGTTCGCTTGCATGGACTTCCAAAAACTATTACGAGTGACCGAGACACAAGGTTCCTAGGCCACTTTTGGAGAGTTTTGTCGAAAAAACTGGATAGTACGCTACAATTCAGTTCAGCATATCATCCCCAAACGGACGGCCAAACCGAAGTAGTGAATAGGAGTTTGGGTAATCTGTTACGTTGTTTAATTGGTGGCAACCCTCGCCAATGGGACCTAGTCATACCGCAAGCAGAGTTTGCTTATAACTCCAGCATCAATAGATCTACTGGTAAATCAGCGTTTCAAATTGTCTATGGAGCCAATCCTAAAGGGGTTGTGGAACTAGCAGAATTGCCTACACATCCCAATGTTAGCAGAGAGGCTACGGATTTTATAGAGAATATTTGAGAGATACATCAAGAAGTGGAGCAGAAATTAATATCAATGACAGGTCGATACAAGGAAGAAGCTGATCGCCATAGGAGAAGAAAATTCTTTCAGGATGGGGAGATGGTCATGGTACATTTGAGCAAGAAAATATATCCCAAAGGGACTTACAACAAACTGAAACCGAGGAAATTCGGTCCGTGTAAAATCAAGAGCAGGATTAATGACAATGCCTACCTCCTTGATTTGCCCGAGGAATTAGACATCAGCCCTGTTTTCAATGTGGTTGACCTATACTCATTACCTACGGAAGCTGGAGAAGAAACCATCACAAGGCAGATAGCTGAAGATTCCCAAGAAAAGGCAGAGAATTGGATCAGACATTTACCCAAGAAGAAGCGTGAGCAAATTGAGTGTGTCATAGACACAAAACTATCTGGAACGCGCTCCCAAGTGTATAAATTATACCTAGTGAAGTGGGAAGGACTGCCCGACTCTTACAATTCTTGGATCACCGAATCAGAACTGTTTAAACACAGCCAAAACAGGGCACCCAACAAGCTAGAACCAGGAGGTTCTGAAACTTTAAAATATGAGGAGGATGATGCGGAGCATGACAACTTGGTGCGGGATACAAGATCCGTAATATGTGGGATCCGATCTGCATGCTGCCAGGGCTCTGGGAATGACGCGTGGCGAGCATTTGCTGAGTTAAAAAGGGGTTTTCTACTGTAGAGAGGGACGAGATTTTTTTTGGGTTCTATGTTTTAAATAAAAGAGGCCTGTGCTTCCTGCATGAAGGGGATGGCGTCTGTAATGGAGGGGTCTGGTTTGTAATACCCAGGAGATTGTTAATAATAATAATAAAAAAAGATGCCGGTTCTAGGTGGCTCTCGATTTCAGTTCTATATGATTGTTTATTTCCTGTAACGTTTCTCCAGTGTTTTCAGGTGTGCTGCGGCTGAAAAGTGTCTGCATCAATGGGGGAGAGCCACGATACCGCATAACTATTCCAGTGCACACACAAAATAAATTACTCCAGCACACACACATAATAAATACATTATAATGTCGTTGAAACAAGTCTCGCACACAGAAATACCAATTTATGTGCATAACTCGTCCCGATTTCAGTATGGCATCCCACAAAGTTACCATCATGGGCTTGTTGTGAGAATCATTGCATATGATGTTGCCATCTTCAATTCGTCCACCCATTGCATCTTCCACATAGACTTGGGGACCCAACGGATCTTTCTTGACCGCTTTTGTATTATTTTTTTATCAGCTTTTCTCCCAACATTCTTTACAAACTCGACGACCATCATTGACATCCTTCAACTCTACAATTAAATTCAAATCATTAGGAAGCAAAACCCTGAACATGAATTTGTTCTCCTCAGGTTCAGGCTTGGGTTTCTTCTTAGGAAGAACTCCAAGGTAGCTATTCTGAAAACAGAATAGCTGATGGAGCCGGCCTACCCTCCAGAACTGGTATCGGACTGGTGGGGAGCAGTGGCATATCGAAGAAAGAATGAACCAACGGACCGAAAAGTGTTTTTGGGGGGTTGATTTTAATTCCCACCTCTGCAAATTCCTTAGAAGCGGGGCTGCTATCAACCAACCGCGACAAAGTATCATATTTCTGGTTGAGATCCATTCCCTCCATTTTCTATATTGGATTGATGAATCCCACCTACCCTCAATAAGAGAACCGGACATTGAATTTTGGAAAGAGTGGATCCCATGCCTAGAGCGGTGATTGAGCTTGCTTCCCCCTCGCCTTTTGCCTTTAGACAAAGGGCCTTTCAATTTTCCTCCTGGTCCAAGAATCTGCCATCTTGGACACAAGAAACAGTAAACCGCAGAGGGAATACTATGTTCTTTTATCGCAAGGCTTGCCTACACTTAAAATTTGCAAGAATTGATGCATGCAATGGGCTTCAGTTAGTTTATACAGAGAATGTTATGGCCGTGTTCGATGTCTCATGATTACTCAAAGCAAGTATGCATGCACAACTCAAGACAAGATCCGACGTTCCACCATTGCTACAAAGCTCCTCTTAGTAGCCTCAAAACCAATCCCAACAAACAACAACAGTTTTCCAACGAACATTCGGGCTTCAAACTCCAATAATTCAATTCCGGGAGGTTCATGCAGCAAGACACAGGAGGAACCTTGAAAACCGGAAGCAAAAAGCTGCCTTCATTATCAAAGAAGAACTAGTTCAGGAATGTATGAAAAGAACCTGACGGACCATTTGGGGAAATTGCAGACAGAGCGAGAGCAACCCAGTGACAAACCTTATCCAGCAATGCAGAACGAGAATTTGTATCAATAAATGCCCCTTGAACATGGCACTAAGCTAACAGGTGCTATCAAGCTAGGATGGGAATAAATGAACCTGCAGAGCTACCATCATGCAAAATCTGAAAGCAGAACCAGAGCAACCGAGTGACAAACCTTAACCAGCAATGCCACTAAACTATAATTTGTACCATTAAATGTCCCTTGAACATGACACTAAGCTAACAGGTGCTATCTGTGCTATCAAGATAGGACGGGAATAAATGAACCTGCAGAGCTACCATCATGCGAAATTTGAAAGCATTAAATGAAATTGCAGAGCTACCATCATGCGAACATTATAGCAGCATTGCTGATATCAGCACGCCGCCGGGTTGTGGGGCACACAAATCCAAGGCAACGCCATCTCATTACACCAATAATAAGTTAAAAAAATAGACATAAAAAAAATAAAAAAAATAAAAAATACGAAACCTTAGTTTAAATTCTATGTTTTTTTAGAGCACTACAAATTGCTCCAAATAATCCTCCTGTGCGATTCATATATATCCCCTTGTCGGGGAGGAGCCAAAATATCTAGCTTTACATCGGTGTCTTGAAACTTTAAATCCTTAACATCTGGACATCTAGAAGAATAGAATGCTACCTGGGGAGCTGTACCTTGATATATGGGCTTCAACCCATTTCCAATGGAAGCTTTTGATTCAAGTCTTGTGATTTGACTTGATGGATCCCTTATTGTTGATCTATTATAGTAATCGACAAGAACCTTCAGCCACAAACAAAGAAACACTCAGAAATATATAAAAGCGCATGCTAGAATAAGTCTGCACAGTGTACTGAATGCTTGAAAAAGATAAAACCTAGAGAGACTATTTCCTTCATTCAAAGGAAAACTACAATTAATATTTGCTAGGGACTCCAAAATGCCGTCTCCATGTAGCAATTCAACCCAAATATGTTTATATTGTAAATTATAACAATTCTTGGAATTCCCACAGAAACAATTCCTGGAATTCCCACTAGAGCTGAATCAAATTTAGCTCATGGAGATGGATTCTCCATAGCAAGGATGAACCCAACTGCACCTAAACTCTTGGCAGTTTCTGACAGGCGTCTTAAAGATGCAGCTCCATATGCAAAGTTGTATGAATATCCACAAACTAGAATTTTACGAAAAATCAACAGTACCGATGGTTTCTGATACGCCCGAAAGTTCACTGGATTCAGTGCCATTGGTGATACGAAAGGTTGTTTAAATCCACCTTCAGAACATTTTGCATCCACTGTTGATTTAAATCAGCGGCCACGATCCATTTCTCACAGGTTGCAAGTGGTTTTGAAACCCACTCTTTTGTAATGAGAAGTGGTTTTGCACAAGTCTCTATAAACACAGGAAATAGCGAGACTTGGGTGGTGATTGACAAAACTTTAGCAAACTGCTAAACCTAGCGAAAGACTTCCAAACTTAAGTCTGAATTTTGGCCAAAATTGTAGGTTGTGGAAGAAAACGTAGGAAGCCCCTCCGTAAAAAATCGAGAAGATCAAACACAAGGGTTTTATGTTATATTTTGCAGGAAACTCTGCACAATTTGGGATTTTTAATGTTAATGAGGGAAGAATGGTTTTAGAAGCCACCAGCAGTATGTTTTCTCCCATGGATCTGTCATACGAGAGTTTGGACTAGTATGCTAATTATTCTTCTTGCATTGTTCTATGGAAAGTTCAACCATAGTCTTGTTAAAAGCTACAGGGCTATTAAAACGAAAACAACACACAAATTTTAAAGTTTAAGGCAGAAATGTATTAAATACATACATATATAAATAGGTTTTTTACCTGAAATGTGTGACACTGTTTATATCACGATCCTGTCAAACATTTTTTTTAAAGTTTATGACAGAAATATATTAAATACACATATAAATAGGTTTTTTACCTGAGATGTGTGGATACTGTTTATCCCACCATCCTGTCAAATAATATAAAACAAAAAATAGAGGAAAGAGTCATGTCGTCTTACTGTATGAATAAAATGTCACTAAATACTCCAGAGAAATCTTTGTTATTTATGAATGTTAACTTGTCACTAAATAATATTTAGATATGGTAATATTTGTTCTAACAGAGTCCACTTTGAGGAGCTCATGGATTGCTTTTGTAGCGCACATATAAATACATTTCTGTTGACTTATAAAAAACCTAAAAAAATAGTTTAGGGGAGGAAGTTCAGGGATGAACCTGCAGGGTGCTGAATCCTCCCACAACTCATGAAAACCTGAAAATAAAAGATCTTGGAAAGATTATCATGTAAAACATAAATTTCATGACAGATTATAATTCACTTTTTAAACTAACATTGTTTTCTACTTTATAGTAAGAGAATGTAACCCAAAATTAAGTCAATCCCAGAATAGTAAAATTGTCTTTTTTTTGGTTATACATACAAAACATAAACATTGAACAAAAGGATGAGTCTGGAAGTGGGGGAGAGCCACGATACCGCATAACTATTCCAGTGCACACACAAAATAAATTATTCCAGCGCACACACATAATAAATACATTATAATGTCGTTGAAACAAGTCTCGCACACAGAAATACCAATTTATGTGCATAACTCGTCCCGATTTCACTATGGCATCCCACAAAGCTACCATCATGGGCTTGTTGTGAGAATCATTGCATATGATGTTGCCATCTTCAATTCGTCCACCCATTGCATCTTCCACATAGACTTGGGGACCCAACGGATCTTTCTTGACCCCTTTTGTATTATTTTTTTATCAGCTTTTCTCCCAATAGTCTTTACAAACTCGACGACCATCATCGACATCCTCCAACTCTACAATTAAATTCAAATCATCAGGAAGCAAAACCCTGAACATGAATTTGTTCTTCTCAGGTTCAGGCTTGGGTTTCTTCTTAGGAAGAACTCCAAGGTAGCTATTCTGAAAACAGAATAGCTGATGGAGCCGACCTACCCTCCAGAACCGGTATCGGACTGGTGGGGAGCAGTGGCATATTGAAGAAAGAATGAACCAACGGACTGAAAAGTGTTTTTGGGGGGTTGAGTTTAATTCCCACCTCTGCAAATTCCTTAGAAGCGGGGCTGCTATCAACCAGCCGCGACAAAGTATCATATTTCTGGTTGAGATCCATTCCCTCCATTTTCTATATTGGATTGATGAATCCCACCTACCCTCAATAGGAGAACCAGACATTGAATTTGGAAAGAGTGGCTCCCATGCCCGGAGTGGTGATTGAGCTTGCTTCCCCCTCGCCTTTTGCCTTTAGACGAAGGGCCTTTCAATTTTCCTCCTGGTAGAAGAATCTGCCATCTTGGACACAAGAAACGGCAAACCGCAGAGGGAATACTATGTTCTTCTATCGCAAGGCTTGCCTACACTTAAAATTTGCAAGAATTGCTGCATGCAATGGGCTTTAGTTAGTTTATAAAGAGAATGTTATGGCCGTGTTCGATGTCTCATGATTACTCAAGGCAAGTATGCATGCACAACTCAAGACAAGCTCCGACGTTCCACCATTGCTACAAAGCTCCTCTCAGTAGCCTCAAAACCAATCCCAACAAACAACAACAGTTTTCCAACGAACATTCGGGCTTCAAACTCCAATAATTCAATTCCGGGAGGTTCATGCAGCGAGACACAGGATGAACCTTGAAAACCGGAAGCAAAAAGCTGCCTTCATTATCAAAGAAGAACTAGTTCAGGAATATATGAAAAGAACCTGACGGACCATTTGGGGAAATTGCAGACAGAGCGAGAGCAATCGAGTGACAAACCTTAACCTGCAATGCAGAACGAGAATTTGTATCATTGAATGCCCCTTGAACATGGCACTAAGCTAACAGGTGCTATCAAGCTAGGACGGGAATAAATGAACCTGCACAGCTACCATCATGCAAAATATGAAAGCAGAACCAGAGCAACCGAGTGACAAACCTTAACCAGCAATGCCACTGAACTAGAATTTGTACCATTAAATGCCCCTTGAACATGACACTAAGCTAACAGGTGCTATCTGTGCTATCAATATAGGACGGAATAAATGAACCTGCAGAGCTACCATCATGCGAAATCTGAAAGCATTAAATGAACCTGCAGAGCTACCATCATGCGAACATTATAGCAGCATTGCTGATATTAGCACGCTGCGGGGTTGTGGGGCACACAAATCCAAGGCAACGCCATCTCATTACACCAATAATAAGTTAAAAAAATAGGCATTTAAGAAATAAAAAAAATAAAAAAAATACCAAACCTTAGTTTAAATTCTATGTTTTTTTAGAGCACTACAAATTGCTCCAAATAATCCTCCTGTGCGATTCATATATATCCCCTTGTCGGGGACATAACAAGAATGGTGGAGGTTTCTAATATGAATTTTTTTTTTCCTTTTAAACTTGAATCAAAAGGAATAGTAGTGACAAAGGCTTTTGAAGAACGTTGTAAGAAGTGTTTGATTATGACGAAGGTTTGGTTGATTATAACAAAGGTTCCAGTGTATTGGATCATCTTATTAGTCCTTGTCCTAGGCATAGAGCATTTTTTCACCTCTTTCTATTATTTTTATGCAAGTAAGTTTAATTTTTCAAAATGTGTAAAGTTCAACTTAAATTTTAGTTTTTAGTTTTTTTTTTTTATTGCATTTTTCCAAAAGTTGATTAGTGTTATACCATTAATCAATTTTTGAAAAAATACAAATAGAAATTAAATAAAATATAAAAAAAAAACTAGCACTAATCAACTTTTGGAAAAATGCAAATAGAAATTAAAAATATATATAAAAAAACCTAAAATTTAAATTGAATTTTACACATTTTGAAAAATTAAACTGACTTGCATAAAAATAATAGAAAGAGATGAAAACAATACTCTATGCCTAGAGAAGGGACTAATAAGATGATCCATTAGTACAATTAGTAGTCCAATACACTGAAACCTTCATCATCAACCACTTCTTACAACGTCCTTCAAAAGCCTTTGTCACTACTATTCCAATTTTAATTCATCTTTCTTGGAAGGCATTTCTTTCATAAAACCTACAGAGATCCTATCCAATACATTTTGTACTCTGCTGTCTATATTTACATTTTCTTCTTATATGAGAAGGGCATTCTCTACTGGTGAAGACATTGCAATAGTTGTGATGACAATGGATTTGAACATTATCAATATGCCTGCATTTGGAAGCTCTAGTTTATTGTTTTATTTAATGTGAACAAAGTTCACTAAATTTATTCCATGAGGCAATGGGTGCAACCACTCAACAACACCAGCAGTGCAAAGAGATGACTACAATCATGTAAACATATCACAACCCTTTACTCTCGTGCTCTGGAATCAGACCACAACGTACACCTGGGTCAACGAAGTCATGGTTTTCTTATAGTTTTTTATCCCGCACGCACCACACAAAATATTCATTAATATTTGCATACTTCAAGCTTTACACATTTTGTCTACGCGTAGTGCAGTATAATCATATCGTGGGATCACTTGACCAGATTTAAAATCTGGCTAGACCCTTTAGGTAGAAGGTTGCTCGAGCCTTCTTTTGTTGGTTATTGGTCAACAACTTATATCTATTAAGGCCCTATCTCCAACATTTCTATGTTCCCAAGTCCTTTAGGTAAAAGGTTGTATGACAACTCTTTGCCTACTTTTGTTGGTTGACCAAAAATGTGGTTAACAACCAGCCTTCAAAATTGAACTCTTCTCAGCCAGAAGTGTAAAGTTAAAATTACTCTTCAAAAAAATTTTAAAATCTGAATTTTACCTTTCCAATTAAGAAGGGTTTAATTTATATCAGCATTTCAAAAGAAGGGCAACATTTGAAATTACCTATCCATATAAATTTCTTAAGATGTTGAAATTCCCATGCTT
The DNA here is from genome assembly GCA_001517045.1 of Pseudotsuga menziesii. Lineage (NCBI taxonomy): Eukaryota > Viridiplantae > Streptophyta > Pinopsida > Pinales > Pinaceae > Pseudotsuga > Pseudotsuga menziesii. The sequence continues at coordinate 62,785 of LPNX010657381.1, read as the reverse complement.
CAAAATATTGGAAATATGATAAATTATAATCACTCACTCTTCATGTCATGCACTCACTGCTCAGCTGTGCAAGATGACCATTAATCTTTGATGACTACGAGGCACTATCCATCGAGATGTGACTCTGACTCTCGAGTCACTTGGGGCTACAATCTAAAGTGTGACAATGTGTCAACAACTACAACTATAATAAAAAAGAACAACTACTAGTCTACTACTAGGCCTGAAACGAGCTCAAAAATTTGTGCCTACTACCTATGTGAACCTCGCTACCAATGCCCACTCTTTTTTCATCAAAATGAAATTCAAAAGGCTGGTTTGATGAGTCATCCTCTACAAGACTTCATTTCTTGCAAGAATATCATGGAATCACGAGAACTATAAACAACACTCGATGTCATCCAAATACAAATAATGACATGTAGCTAGGATCACAAACTCCGCAGAGGTTGATTTATGCATTACTATAGAGAGGTGTCATTGGGAACACCATATGGAGAAACAATGGTTATTAATAAAATTAAAGAAAAAACAATTGTTGGCTCAATAATAGTCTTCAATTTGATGGGTGGCATGATCGTGATGTAATCTCCCCCCGTCCTTCCAAACATTTGTGGTTTCTCACAACATTTGTCCTTGACGCCACCAAAATACATATAAAAATTACTTGTCTTTACATCCTCATCTCATAGTCATAACTAAGGATTATTATTATCCATGCACATCCTCACCTTATAATACGAATTGGGTTAAGGCGTAGAGACAACCATAAAATATTAAATGTGTCTAGACACAAAGAGTAAGAGAAAACTATAAATAAGTCTTATATTAAATTTACCATATAAGTCTTTAATTAATACTATCAACTGAGATTTGACATGTTGGATTGTTGTGATATTCTTATCACTCCTCACCAATGTGATTGCAAGGCATTCTTTGAAGGTGAAGTCCATAATTTTCTTCCTCATTATCATGCCTTTTGGTAAGACAATAAAGAGGGTAGTGGCCTACATCAACATGTAAAACGGTTTCGACATAGAGGTATACACATTAATTGGTTTCATTAAATAACTTAAATTCCTACTCGTGACTGTCGATTCACGGAATCATGGACTTGTACAAAACACAACAAATTTTAGAGTGCCAAGCCCTTAATTACTCACACCTATAACTTTCTCAAATCTAGCCATTAATAAACTTCTTTTGGTATTTTGGTTCAATTTAAAAGGCAGATTATTGAGATTGAGACATGCGGTGAGTAGCAAGGATTCAATTTACTTAGGATTCATTCCATTGCCCCTCCATCCCATACATGTAAGCTTTCACGACAAGTGTTGAACAAAAAAAATTGATGCCATGACCTTGGTTATGCCAACTTTGCTAACTTGCTTGGTATGTAGGAATTTTTTTAATGTTTTCTGAGTTCTGTATTATTTTTTCTTAGGTTCCCAATCCTTATCATTCTTACATCTCTCAAGCTTAAATTCTAAGTAGTTTTTTGTATAATGAAGTGTGCCCCAACTTGAAAAAATACAATAGAATAGTTGTTATGTTACTGAACTATAAAACTAGTGATACACATATGATAACTTAATGTGTTCAAAATAAGTTTTATTGAAAATATATCATTTTTTCATGTAAATAGTAAGGGGTGCTCAATTGTTAAAAATTGTAAAAATTTGAAAGAAAATTTTTATTTTTTGCATTTTTTAGTGAAAGGATTTAGTTAATTTATACTACAATTATTTATATTTCCCTTCATCTTTGAAGGGCTCCAAGAATAAATGCCCTTCCAATTTAAATTAAGACCCACTCTTCAAATTTGATCACTGTTAACAACATATATATGTTAAGGCCCTATCTCTGACATTTCTATGTTCCCAAGTCCTTTTTCAACCAAATCCCTATTCCTTTAAAATCCTTTGGTTTTCCCTTTGTCTTATTCCCTGGAAATTCTTTGTCGGCTTTTGTTGATTGACGAAAAATGCATTCAACACCTTATATCTCTTAAGGTTCCATCTCCAACATATATATGTTCCCAAGTCATTTTTTTACCAAATCCCCATTCTTTCAAAATCCTTTGGTATTCTCTTTGTCTTATTTCCATTTCTCAATAACGTAACACCTTAAAGGAATAAGAAAAAGACCCAAAATAGAGAAAGGACTATAGAAGACTTATTGTTTATATGTTCACAAAGAAGGCTCACTGGAACGTTCTTCCAACTAGAAAGTTTGTTCAAACTAAGACTCACGAATGCCTTGAACCTTTTTAAAATGGAATTCGTAATGATGTTGATCAACCTGTTGCTTCATCCTATTATAAGCCATTACAAGATTATCCTCGAGAGCACATAGAATGTTAGTATGAAATGTGAGTGTGTTGTCAACTACCTATACCTAAGATATGCCTTACAAGTAGGATGGTACCAAAGGGGCATTTTGTCCATATAGAACTTCTAAGGGAGTCATTCAAGTGGCGGTATGATAAGTTGTATTATATCACCATTACTAGAGGTAACCATTGATCCCATTGAGATTTCCACTTTGAACTAAAGCACCATAATACACTTGCAAACACTTATTAACAACTTCATTTTGACCATCAGTTTGTGAGAGATAGGCAGTGTTGAGATTCAATTGAGTTCCTTAGAGCCGAAATAATTCTTACCAGAAATTGCCAGTGAAGGAGGGGCCACGGTCCGTGACATACCATGGAGACCATAGATGCCTTGAAAGAGTGTTGTAGGAAAAAAAATGAGCATATTTGGAAAGGCGATCAACCACAACCAAAATTACAGATTTGTTGCAATATCTGGGTAAACCCATAATGAAATCCATATAAATGTCAGTCCATACTACAATTGGAATTGGAATTCATTGAAGTGTAGTTGAAGGTTTCATGGCCTCCCCTTTCTGTCTTTGGAAAGTGTCACAATCGATCACAAATGTACAAATGTCCTTCTTCATGCCTTCCCATAAAAATAATAGTTTGATCCTTTCATATGTTTCATGAAATCCCGATTGACCGACTGTGAGACATGGATGGAGCTTAGCTAACACCCGTGATTTCAATGATTATTTATTGTTCAAATGTATATGTCATTGTGATAAGTTTGGCTTGGATATGCATGGGGTTTTTGTTGAAGTTATCAGATCATGGGAGCAAGTGTGGGATCTACCAACCATTCATTATGAAAAACATTCAACTAGTTTGCAATGATGAAGTAGAGGGAAAGGAGGGGTCCTTCTTCTTCAAATGGTCTAGAGAGAGCATATAATACCACATTTTCCTTTCCTTTATGGTTAATTATCTCACAGTCATATCCCAACATTTTGGTGACCCATTTTTGTTGCTCAGGAGAGGAAGTTCTTTGTTCGAGAAAGTATTTCAAGCTGGGATGATCGATTTTGATCTTGAAACTTTTCCCAAGTAGGTATGGATACGACATAAAGGAAGGCGGAGGAGGGATTATTTTTTATCCTAGAGGAAATATTGTCAATTCTTATGCATGGGTTTCGGGAATAAAATCCAACAATGAGCCAGAGTGGATGGTACTTTATCATGGAATTGAATTAATTTTGGCTTTAGGCATATCTAGGATGATAGTAATAGGAGATTCAAGGAATTTGATATAGAAAATGATGTTTGGGTACGGCAAGGGAATCACTCGATATAAAATAATTTTCAATAGGATACTTCACCTTAACAAACCTCCATAATTTTTATACTTCCATGTATTGCTAACAAACTTGCTAGTAAAGGGGCAAGGTTAAAACATAGAGTGGTAGTCTATGCAAATGGAGAAACAATGGATCATTATGTACCTTGACATACCTATTTCCTAGGTTATAAGAAGCAACAAAATATTGAATTTAATGGGTCCTAAGAAGCATCAAAAGGCTCGATTAGTGAGGCCCCCTCTCACTTGGATAAATGCATGGCACGTACTTCTCGCTTGCCCGTCAGTGCATTAAAGGTGTTTTTATGGCTCTATTGCTCTCATACTTTGAACGTGCAGTTCACACATGAGATATGGAAGGGATGCCAAATAAATGGAAGGAAGGATTTTCGAACCACCTCATTCAGTCAGTGGAAGCATATTGTGAGTGTAGGCTTCTTGAAGGGGCGATGAACCAGGAGCTTTGCGGTTCGCTTGAATCTTTCCCTTCTTGGTCCATTGGTGGTTATCCTCGTAGGAAGTGGCGAAGAATGCATTGGGCGGTTGGTATGAGAGATTTGCAAGTTTAAAGGATGGTTTTGAAGACTTCAAAATCCATTTATGCAGGGTCTTTGAAGTAGTTTGTAGTGGGATTTAGGAGAATCATGAGATAGCTTTTGATATAAGGTATATTTCAAACCAGCTATCATGCCAGGACTCCATAATAAATGATTTGGATAGAGAATTGAAATAACTCATGGGAAAGGTGGATATTATCAAAGATGAAGTTATGAAAGTGTAAAGAATGATGTAGCATAGTCACTGCTAGGAGATGTCAGTTGATGAAGCTCGTCCAATGGAAGAAGTGTCTGCCATGCATCCTGTTCTTGGCATCGCAGACAAGAAGAAGTGGTAGTTATGTTCTCTTATAGAATTATATATATATGTTTTTTTGTGTTTTGTTAAATCTACAATATGTAAGGGTTTATCCCTCCTCAAGTATGGTGAAATCTAGGAAGAGAACTATAAATTTTTTCAAATTATAGTCAGCCACAGTTATATTTTTTTCAGTCCATATTTCCACTGGATATAGATTGTTATTTTGGATCTGTAATGAATGGTTGTGCACAACTTTTTATATAATCAAATAGTTTCAAGTTTCTATTAAAAAAAAGTAGGTATGGACACTAGATGTACATAACATGCAATATGGCCATAATCTATCTTTCATAAGTTGATTTTCCCAAGTGCCACTCACATATTTGTTTGTTAATCGTGATGTCATAAAAAATATGAGGACAAATTTACACACAAAGGGGTTTAAATATTGTGTTAATGAGAGTTTGAAAGTTGGAGAGTGCACTGCAAATGCCAAAGGGCATCACCGATAACTCATAATAGACTTGATGAGCGTGAAAAGAGATTTTGGGAATGTATATCGCGTTCACACAAATTCGATGATAACCTCAATGAAGAAGTGAGTACCCTTGAGCGCATCCAAAAGGTTATAAATGACATGAATGGAAAAATTATGCTTCAAAACACAAAAATTAAGAAAAATGTGCCATGCTCCTTCTTTTCTGAAGGCCACAACAACATGGGAAGAATAAGGAATAGTTTTGGGGCAGATGATACTATCAACTAGCAACTCCTGAATGATATTTTCAATTTTTTTTTGGAAAATAGATGGCAGTACGAGTGTAAATTGGTTGGGAGGTTACCAAGTATGAGTAGAATGGAATGATCATGCTCACCACAATAATGTAATAGTCCTTTGGGAGTGTCAAAGATGGATTTGTGCTTTTATAAAACTAACTATGTGTCATAAGGAATGGGTTGAGAAGGGACCTAAAAAGATCAAATGGCATGGAATTACTCCACAATGCCCAAATGGCCCTTTTAGGAAGCTTTCCATATGGAGATACCAATGTAATTCCTTTGAGAGTGTAGCTATGCCCCATCTACTAGAAACTCATGGACAAGGCACTGAATCATGGTGATAGGGAGTATTCTTGTAACCATTCAACTATTGTAATTTACACAGTAGGATCTTGAATCAAATTATAACTTCACTAAGAATTACAACAAAGATAAGAAAATTAATGAAAAAAAGAGTGATCAGAAACATCAGAGAGAGAACTCAAATTAAAGAATACCCATATTCATATTATTCATCAATATGATTACAATAAATAATACATCTCAAGAGAGAAAATCAAATGCCAAGCAGGCAATTCAAATAACTCACAACTAGGGTGGCTTAGGTGTTACTAATTCCTTAATCTAGACATGTGTCATCATCCAAATCATAGATAGAGGTCACGTATTGACTAAATTAGGCTAGGTAGGCCATGAGTGACATAAAATCAATAAGTGAGTGGATTATGGGAGAAAAAGATGGAAAGTGGTTGAGGAAAAAATGATAATCTTTCCCAACTCATCCTAGTGCAACTTTCTAATCCTAATCCAGGAGAAAAGTAGTATAAAGATGGAATATATAAGAAAAGCTAGATAAAAGAAGGATAAATCAAGAAGTGCACTCTAGCCAGTAAAAACATTAACAAAAGCAGGAAAGAGGGCACTATACTAGTCTATGGTGGTCAAAATAGGACAAATGGGGTCCAGGACTCAAGACTAGGCACTAGGAAGCCTACTAACACATGGAACAACTTACTAAACTCTTAGGAACTTTAATGAAATTTTTTAAACCTATGATATATATGGAATTACCCCCCCGAAGCCAAAATGGTAGTGAGCATGAGAAATATTGAGAGCCCAAGTAACAAAGGCTTATGGTCACCCTTTACATTATTAATCCATATAAACTAAGGAAAGATGAAAAACCACATGGGGAAAATCCTCCCTAAAAAATGGACATGAGGTGGACCAGAAATAACTACTCCAAACTTCAAGTAGGTGTGAACTTGATGATCCAGGAGGATCCAAGAACATTAAAAAAATATTGTTAAATTGCTAAAAGGGACAGGACCATTGTGTAGAGCTTGTAAATCCAATTCCAATGACGTGGACGTCATGTCAAACGAGACTCGGATGACGAAGAAATTACAGTATGAAGTTTGTAAGAAACAAAAAAAGAAAGGTTACAAGCTGCCACATTGCATCCCAGTTAGCAGGTCATCATGGCACTCCTTGGTAGCGCCATGTGGCAGGATCGGTTGACATGGACCAACAGCATGATGACAAGTGGCACAACTGGCAGGTGACGTGGCAATGAGTTGGGCCAATTATGTGATGACACAGGGCGAAGGATGAGTGATTGGGAAATAACATAGACCAACCCGTGTGTGACACGTGTCACCATGAATTTGGCCAAATTTGGCCCAAAGGCCCCCATCAAGGAATTGAACCCATGACCTAAGGTCCAACCAGGCGCCACAAGTTTGGCTTGTTTATTAAAATGGTATATTTAATTTTTAATAGTGATGGGTTTAACCAAAAGAACGTCTCATTAACAAACTATAGGTCAAGTCCTAAGAAAATGGGCTTTTTCAATTGTTTTATATGCCACCATAAATCACGTGGGCTCCTAAAAACTTTGGTAAAGGTTAATAAAGTGGGTTTTGAGGTTTGATTTTAAACCATATATGTAATATGCCAACGAATATGTAATGGAATATGTTACATAACAACCTTTAGGTTGTTTTTCATAACCATAGAAATATGCCACCCAATGTGGATGCCAACGAATATTATATGACATGTGGTATATGGATTTATGCCAACTAATATAGTATGGAATGATATTTGTTTGTAAAAATATGATTGTAATGCCAAATTGAGGGGAGGGGGAATAACTACATGTGAAACCCCAATTAGGGATCATTTGACTTACCAATTTTTATATGGGGAAAAGAAGTTGTTGGGAGTCCAAAATTGGGACTCATGTGGAACTATCCAAGGAGACCTGTTACCACCTAAGCTGTACTTAGTGGTTTTTTATCAAGTAAGCCTGGTGAACCAGACAAGGATAACTTGTTCGGACTTCAGAAGACCTTTGGAAGTACTTCTGGGAAGTGCTTGTTGTACTATATCACATGTTCATACCCCATGGGGGAATTGTAATAAATGTTCTAGCATGATAGTGTCTGTAAAAGACTCAGTCTCTTAGACTTTATTTGTCAATCCGGTCAGCCCAAGGTGTTTTTTCCCTTGGTTATTATTGGTTGTTGAATAAACGATTGATAATTTCTGAGTTTTTCACTCCATACCTCCAAAGTTGGGGTGGTCGGCTTGGCATTTAGGCCTATTGAGGTTATTAGAGTCTATGTGTCAATGCATAAACATGCTAGACATCATGGTCGAGTCATATGAACATGTCTAAGTCCCCCTAGGTTTTTTCAATTTTTCAATTTTTTAAAATTTTCAGTGTTTTTTATTAAAATTTAATTTTTCCAAAACTTTGGCTATTTTTTAATAGTTTAATAGGAAAAAATGATTTTGTAATAAGGGCCAAATAATTAGTTTCAGTCATGTAGGTGCTCATTTTCAAGCTAAGAGCACCATGTAAACCCATGGACGCACTATTTCCTAGTTTTGAGTGATTTTCCATCACTCAGGTAAGAAAGCCCCCAAAATCAATTATTGATTAATTTAATTAATAAATTGATGAATAATGGAGCAAATCCAAAATCCTAGATCAGTGGATTCTCAGCCGATTTTATTGAAATCAGTCAAATCTGAACCAGATTGACTGGATCTGACAAATCCTTGATTGAAGGAGGTGATCTAGACAGATCCAGAGTTGATCTTCAACATCCTTTATGGGGAATTATGCCCTCTCTCTCTCCTCCACACATGTGGGCTCATCTGGATGAGTTTTGGTGGATGCTTTAGTCAACAGGTTGAAGTGTCAGTCAGATCAGCTCTTCGATTGACAGTTGCACACAATGAGACTCAGATCAGGCTTAGTTAGACACATATCATGCATTGATGGACTCTCCTTCAGCTACAATGGTTTGTCTCCTTGGGATTTGCGCCCCCCCTAGGTTGGATCTCTTGGTTTTTGTATAAATGAAGCACAAGCTACCTCTTCCAAGCTAGTTAGAGTTGGATTGAAGGGCTTGCTATTGTAATACTTTTGTAATCTTTTGATTGTTCAAATAAAGAAGCTTTGGAGGCCAAATGGTGTAATGCTCTCATATGTGTGGATTAAGCAGTGTCTTATGGCTATTGATGTTGCTGACTTTTCTCTCAAATTCTGCATCCGAACCCTGTCTGGCTTGAACGATTCATCTGAATCAATAGGGGAATAGTTGGGCAAGTAAGGTTACTTGTTTTTCTCATATCTCATAGCATATATGATTAGAATATCTAGATTATACATGTTTAATAAGTTTATTTACATGTAATTCTTGTCTTTTTTTCATAGATATATCCATATCTCATGAGGTTTTGTGCAGGATTGTGTGTTTAGCTTTCATGTATCAAGGATTGGACGAACTGTGGATCTAGTTTGACTCCACTCTACATCCAAAATCTTTGTGAAGGCATTGCCCCTCTGTATTCCACTAACAAGTTTCCATTGCAGATCTGCTTCAGCAACAGGCACTTCTCTTTTCATTTTCCTCCTTCAAAATCAATTTTTTTACCTGGTTACTTTGTTCACAGCTTTGATATTGTTTAGATCTATTATCTTAAAGTAAATTTAACATATATCTATCTCCTCAAATCCCATAATCTAGATCTTGTTCTTAAAAGGTTTCATAAGCATTCTAGATCTAGCTTTAGGGAAATCATCCTTTTTGCATGGAATTTTAAAGAGAATTTGTAGCTTGCATGCATTAGATTTCTGTTTTCCGTTATAAAGGATAAATCTAGCAATCAGTGCACATAATATTGGCTTCCTAAAAGGAAATCCAAGATCCCAAGGAAAGCTTGCTTTCCTTGGTTCCCTTTTTACCTTTTTTAACTAGTTTTAACTTAGCCTTTTTTTGGTTAAAAGTAAGCTGACCCAAAGGTACTTTCAGAGTGATTTTGGGAATATTTCAGTCTAATAATCTTGCTGGTTTTTAGAAGGTATAACATAAAAGAGGAGGATCTGCTGTTCAAAAGTGACTTTTGGGCCTTCTGAATCTCCCCAGGGGTCTCCCTTTTTGACTGAAATGTTTAATTTTTGCACTTTGTAAGCTCTTGGTTTCATTCTATATAAGAATCAAGAGGCGTCATATCAGTTTTCTGATATTGTAACCTCTGGTAATAAAAATAATTCTGAATAGGCTCTTTCGAGCCCATTCCCCATCCCCCCTGGGGGGATTTGCGTCCGCGTCATTTTTTGCTTTTCGCTCATCTTTTTTCAATCTAGCGTAGTACTAATCTATAGGGTAGTATACTTTTATTTAAAATCATTTCCATATTCCATTTCTATTGGTTTCAAAGTAACTTTAATACTTACCCCACAAGCCTCCTTTTGAGCCAAAAGGTGAAGAAAGGTTCGTGGTAGTCTAATTAGAAAAGTGTGGTTTGCTTATCTTTTTATGTTTAATTTGCTATCATCATTTGTTTCAGTAACCATAATAAAATCAACCCCTCCTTGATTCCCCGATTGAGGTCCACTTGGACCGAAAGAGGTTCCTGTAGGGTTTTCTTTTTAACAAGAACATCCATCTCAAAATTTACTGAAATTGACAAGACTCCGGTGTGTATGCTCTGCACTTGGCTGCGGTTCATCCGATCAGTCAAGCTGTATCAAAAGCACTTGAGTGACTAGTATAATTAGGACTCACTCTCCCAAATTGACAAACCATCAGGTGAAAATCCAACACCTAGATCAAACCATTACGGTGGCAAAATACCCAAAGGAAGCGGGAACTTCTGAAAAGTGACCTCGGGGCGCCGATCTCTGTCACACCCTAACGGGTGCGTTATGAACAATAGCCCCAGAGACTCCATTCATCCCACATATTCCTTGCAGGTAGCCGTGAAGGTTTAGTTTTGGACATACTCCAAGTACTCTCGGGTATATCTGGAGTCCACCCCTTCGCCTAATTTTAATCAAATCATATTTCACATTAACTTAAAACGTACCAAGAGGCAATTGCAAAACATTCACTCCAAGCACATGCAAGTACATTGATTTTCTTTTGACTCCATTTTAAGGCACTTGTTATTTTCTTGCTATATATATATATTGTGTCTCAGCATTGTTCTTTCGTGCGCTCATTTTGTATCTTGTCATCTATGGTTGTTTATGGTTAAATTTCAAACTCCTAAGTAATTCTTTCAGTTTAACATCACCATACCAAGTAATTAGCCTTAGTAACTTAATAGGGTCTACCCCCCTTGGCTTCGTTAGGAGTTGAGCCTAAACGGAGGAGTCAAGAACAAGGTGACAGCCTTGACTTGAGACTTGCCCCCAAGGACACACCGAGTGGCTTGAATATTTCTGCCACGTGACCTAGGTGTGTGAAAGGCGGCAACACAACCATTGTAAAATATTTAAGCCAAATGGTTTTCCCATGGTTGGGGAGCTGGTGGAGGAGCCATTGGAGATATTATGGAGAGCCTAAGAGAGTCATTGAATATATGTAATCTCATTGGGAGTCTTTGATGTTAGGATAGATTCATGTAGATGAAGCAGGGAGGTCTTACTTGTGCTTTGTATCCCCATGTTGGGTAAGTATATCTCTTGATCCGAGAGTGTTAAGTTTATATGTTGTTACAACTTAATTCTTAAATTCACGAGCATTTAATACATTTTCACAATAACAACATAAAAAGGATCTCTGAAAGATACACAATCATAAGGTACATACCAATTTGTCCCTGGAAAACCACAAGGGGAAGAAAGCCCAACAAAAATTCCTCAATATATATTACCAAAGTACAATTCCCAAAGAACAAGGTCTCATAAGAGAGATACCAAACCCTTACACAAGAGCCCAAAAACGCTCCTCATCCTCCTTCACTATCCTTCCTCTTTCTCTGTCTTATGCAATTCTTGAGTGAGTCAGTGTGTCTAAATGAGAGAGGGTTCCTCCCTATTTATACTCAATCTTTGACTTGAACTTTTAACCTAACTAGGTCAACCTACCTAGGAAAAACTCAAAATAATATTTATATTAAAATATTCTAGGTACTATTGACCCAACTTACAATGGAGGATTTACCTCACGACTTTTACATGACCTTTTACTTTAATGGCATCTCCTGAAGGAGGAATAATAATAATAATGTAAAGTACAAGTAGAATATTCTTTAAAGTTACATTATTTCAACATAAATATCATTGCTCTTTGTAAAGGAGGGATTTATCCTTGACAAGGAGATATAAATAATAGGTTCGGTGAATTGTTGGACCCAGAGATGTAGCCAGGGAGGTCATGGTGAACTCTGTTATCAACGTTCTTGAGTTTTCGTAATGTTGTGTTTATGTCTCTTATGATTTTTTTGTTGATGCATGAATGAATTATGTAAATGGTTTATGAGCTTAAAAGAATTTTATTAAGAGAAACATATAACATTGTAAGTATAATGCACTGTCAACAAAGATATTGGAAAAATGAGATTCCTTCATACACATTAATCTTTAAAGGCTAATGGCTGAATGATAGCTTGAAGGACATCGTAGATCACTTGATTATATGTTTGGAGGAATCTTCTTCTTGGGAAGAAGAGACAACTTCTCCCATGTTTGAATCACATGCTTGATCTTTGCATAGTATGCAAGTGAATGCAGGTTCTCACCAAACTTGAACTTCCTCATATTAGGTCCAAAGGAGTCTTGAGATGCTAGAGCCATGTAATTTTAACCAAGATCATGTCCAAATGAAGTAGAATCAGCTCCCACTGAATGGTGATGTCCTCCATCTTTTGTGCAACTTTGAGAACATATGCCAAACAAAAACATGCGGTGGATATGAAGCATGACCATGAGAGAGAATGCAACAACTCCATACTTAAAAACATCGAAAAGTGAACCCATGAGAGGATTTGAATGTGAACAAGCTGCAACAACTAGCTGATTTTCTTCAAAATTCAAGGAATTATATGAGAATAGAGAGGTTTGGATATAAATTGCAAGAAGGTGGAACAAGAGTCCCAAGTGTGCCATTATAATTGCAAATGCACCAAATTATCCATGTTCAAAGGAACATTGAGGAAATGCACCAGTCATCATAGAGGAAAATATAGGAAGCAATGCAACAATGAGAGTGCCGGTGCAACCAACTACAGACTGTGATCTACCCTCCAAAACATGCAACTGGTGAAATAGTGCTCCATCATCCAACGAAGTATGCACAATATCAAGAACAACCGACTCATCATCCTCAAGATAAAAAATTGAAGAGTTATTGGAGAACAATGAGAGATGGATATCAATGAGTTCTTCATCAACAACAAAAGCTAAAATGTATTCTTCATGTAGAACTCCTTCATGGGAAGCCACAGAGGAAGAAGGAGTCACTACAAGGAGACTTGCACCAATTCTAAACTGTGTTGAGATTTCTGCCATTCTTCTTCTTTTTGAACAACTTTTGAGAAATTTTAGTTGCAAAGAAACACTCTGAATATCTGTATGGAATATTAGTTGATTTTAATGAGCTATACTTAAGCCAGTAGGCACACTCGAGAGTTCTTCACACTTGGGTAGACTCCAATGGATAAACCAATGGCTTCAAGGAAATTACCCCAGTATATTTGTGGTAACTCCATTACTTCTAGTGCATTACTACAAGGATCTATGCTCAACTAGTGGCTCCGATACCATATTATAATTTGCATAGTAGGATCTTGAATCAAATTATAACTTCACTAAGAATCACAACAGAGATAAGTAGAATAAGGAAGAAAAAGAGTGAGAAAAAACCTCAGAGAGAGAACTCAAATGGAAGAATATCCATCTTCATATTATTCATCAATATGATTATGATAAACAATACATATCAAGAGAGAAAATCAAATGCCAAGGAGCAATTAAAATAACTCATAAATAGGTTGGTTTAGATGTTGCTAATTCCCTTATCTAGACATGTGTCATCATCTGACTCATAGATAGAGGTCATGATTGGATAACTTAGGCTAGGTAGGCCATGAGTAACATAAATCAAGCAATGAGTGGATTTTGGAAGAAAAATATGGAAGGTGGTTTAGGAAAAAAGTGGCAAGCTTTCCCAACTCATCTTAGTGCAACTTCCTAATCCCAATCAAAAAGAAAAGAAGTATAAAGCTGGAATATCTAAGAAAATATGGATAAAAGTAGGATAAAGTAGGAAGTGCACTCTAGCCATTAAAAACATGAGAAAAAGTAGGAAATAGGGCATTATATTGGTCTATGATGGTCAAAAGAGGAAAAATTGGGTCCAATACTCAAGACTAGGCACCAAGAATCCTACTAACATTTGGAACAACTTACTAAACTATTAGAAAATTTAATGAAGTTTTTTAAACCTATGGCCTAGATTGAATTATGTTCCAACAACAACACCAAAGACAATGATACAACCACCCATTTTAATAGAAAACATGTGAATTTTGAGGGAACAATCACCCATTTGAAGCTACACATTTTCACAACAACTCCCACAATTCCCATCTCCTCCATCTATAATCATGATTGGTAGGTTGTTCATAGTATGGATATAAAAGTGTGGTTCCCACTGTCAATTAAAAAGATGACCTTGGAATTTTTGAGGTAGGCACTTAATTTGAGGGTATGGGGGTAGAAATACTAGTCAAGCACATAAAGAGATATAGGGTTCCTCCTCTAATAAATCAAGTTGGGGAATGTGTTCTAGAGGTGCATGATGGACTTGGTAGGTGATCATGTCAATGTCCTCATAAGAAGTGTCCTTTGAATTGGACATACAGAGTTTTTACTCACAATTATTTCCAAAGGAGTCTTTCTCATCACAGTTGTAGAAAAGACCTTTGAGTTGGTGCTTCACCATTTCATATTGAGTAAACTTTTAGATCTTGAGAGGTAGAGAGGATGAGGAAGGAATATTGGATGGGAAGTTATGTGGATGGGGATGGGGAATACATGGGCCCCTTTTTATTTGATCATTCATTAAAATTTTGGATTATCTATCTCTTCGAGTGGCATCCAACCAAGTAGTAGGACATGCCATTAAGACGTGTGCATGGATATCCTCTTTCAAACACTGATGAAACATTCCTTGTAAAAAGTATCAAACATGCCTTTAGTGCACATGGATAGCTGCTCAAAGGATCAGACAAAATCTTTGAATATATTTGATTGTTTGAGTTGTGTTTGAGCTTGGCCAGTTGCCTCAATAATGAGTGCCTATTTCAAAATTTTCATAGAGATTGGGGGATCTAATAGTGGTACTTGGCCCAATATCTCAGGGAGCTAGATAAGGAGGATCGATCATGCCCTTAATTGTACTACTCGACTACCCATGTACTAGAGAGTAATCTTATCGAGTGTTGTGCTTGGTGCCACTATTGCAGCAATACGGTTGATCGACTTATCTAAAGCATGCTTGAGGTTTCTTAGGGTATTTCAGTATACTTGAGGGTACATGAAAGTGAAATTTGATATATAGGTTGTTAGTACTGGATTTGTAACCTTATGTTTGTTTGTATAGTCCTAGGGAAACCTTATGCTTGCTTTTTTAGCCCTAATGTGTTATGTTGTATTATGTAATTTTTTTGGAATATATTAAACCCCCTCATAACTTAGGATAAAATAATTAATCATTATTTGATTTATTATTCACCCACTAGCTTAATTAGTTGGCATCCACTTGCACCTTAAAGTCAATACATGGCATCTATATCCTAGTAATTCTTTATTTCTGATTCTGGGTTGATCTTGAACACCTTTTTGACCATCCAAAATTAGTATACAACACTTTACAACAGATTCTGCTTTTCCTGCTTTTTTGTGGATAAGTTAAAGCTAGTAAAACTAGGAAACTGGGTCCTTTTGTTTCCAATCCATCCTTCATGAATTTTTCTCCATTTTCTAGGATTAGTATGTTTTTCCATCTCCCTTGACAACTCACTCATGCTTTTGCCAATTCTCGAGGTCCTTGATAGATTTGGGAAGTGCTTTAGCCACCTATGGGGGTTTGCTATATTTAAGTAAGTCATCCTTTTTGAGATTGATGAGTTGTCTCCATACAACTCAATTTTCCTACGAGGGATGTACTATTTATGTACACTATTATTCATTATTGTTCGATGAAAGGATACACACTAATATTCATCTCTTCATTCATGTGATTCAGTCTCTTTTCTTTTCTCTATTTTCCTGTGTATGCTTGTGATAATTATTAGTAGCAAGATCTATTTTCTATGCTTATTCTTAGCATCATTTCTCATAGAATTGATCTATTATTTCTACATGGTATCAGAGCAGCAATGTTTATCAAGTTCTATATATTTGAGGAGTGCATCCAGTCTCCTATCCCTCTGTGAAGAAGAGCTTGTCTAGCTTACAAGATTTTCTCCTAGTCTTGTTTTGCAGATTGCAAAGAGTTTCTTCTTGAGAACATCAATTCATAAATATGGATTCTCCTTCATCAATAATTCTTAATCCCTTCAACTACCACGAATGGAAATCCAAAATCTCCATTCTATTGTGCAGTAGGGGATTATACAGAGTTACTCTAGCCCTGGAGAATAAGTCCAATGTTGTGATTGAGAAAGCTAAGTGGCATAATAGGTTGGATGAATCCTATGGATTTCTTTGTCTCTCTATTTCTCCTGATATACTCTTTAATATAGTATTGACTCAATTGGAGTCTCTCTTTGGAGTTCAAGATGAGCTAAGAGCGCATCAATTGGAGATTGAGTTATTCTCATTGAGTCCAAGCAATTTCGAATCTCTTGGGGGTTTCTTCACCAAGGTCAAGTCAATTGTTCCAATGCTCAAGCAATGTGGGATTGAGAAAGAATATGATAAATTAATCCTTTTCATTCTTTCAAAATTGGATCCTGATTACTCAGTTTTTGTGTCTACTTTTCATGCTACTAGGCTTGATGTTCTTAAGTGGAAAATGCCTTCTTTAAATTATTTTCTTGATTCACTAACAAAGGAGAAAGATAAATTGATCCAAATGGATGTAATTAATTCTTCCAAGGGCAAGGATCATGCTCTCTTGGTTCAAGGAAACAATAATGTCAAATCAAAGCAAATTGTGAAGAAGCCAAAGTCAGAAATTGAAGATGATAGTTTGAAGCCTAGTGATGAAGATTCAGTAAAGAAGGGTAAGAAGAAAGGGATCACATCCAAGTGTTCTTAGTGAAGAAAGGGTTTTCATTCAGAGAATAATTGTTTCAAGAAGAATATGGACATCATGTATCATCTTCTTGAGAAGCACAAGATCGAAGTTCCAAATGAATTAGAAAAGCCTGCTGATTCCTCAGAACAATGTCATAGTGCGCACTTCCAAGGTGATATAACTTATGCTTTGAGTGCCAGAGTTCTATCCTTTTCTCATATCTCTGATATATATTTAGTATCTGATATATCAGAATCATAAATATCAGATCCTTCCTTTGATAATCCTCCTCTCAGTCTACTAGATTCATCTCCCAAAAATTGTGATTTTTCACTAGATATTGACTTGTCTTTGAGAAACCCTTCCTCACAAGCTTATATATCTGATTTAGAAGATTGTTTGTAGGATGATATGCATGTCATGAAATTTATAATACCACCATCCATACCATCTACCATAACTCTGAATAATACTAATACTATACAAATCCCAAGTTCACTAGTTGATTCCTCATTGGTCTCTTATGCAATGTTACTTATCTTACATGGTTTGAAGTCTTGTCTATCTTTCAGTGGTTGGTTATCCATGACCTTAGTAATATTTGGAATTATATTAAATATGTTTGGATCTGTTATAAACACTTATGGTTCATATCTCATGTCCATCCATCATTCATATTTTTACACCTATTAGTTTTCCCTAGTTGCTCATAGTTTTCCTAGTCTAGCCCTATATCCTCATGGAGCCACTGAAGCATTTGTCTTTGCTATTCCATATGATAATGTTTCTGATATATCAGAGTTTTATCAGCCTCATTTCAGATCTAGAAAGGTGCTACATCATATTGGAATATTGACATGTGATTCACATCACAATTTTGCAGCTATTCAGGGAATTGGGTGTGAAATAAATTGTCTTAATTTTTGTGCTCTTTGGAAAGGAGTATGCACAAATCTCTTTTCCATTTCAGATTATGTTTGCAGATCAGAGTTTGACAGCAGAAAGAAGCATTCAGATAATTCTCCTACTTCATCGGTTGATGAGATACAAGGAGTCTCTCCTCTTCTTCCTTGCAGGTTCTACACTCTAGCGCATGATCACGGAGTTAAATGATTTCTTCAACAAGTCTTCCATCCGGAAGCAGTTCATTCAGCTCATTCAAGTGAAGATAAAGATATGTTGAGGGAATTATTTCAAACTTTTGTTCCTTGTCCTTTCTTGAGGGAGGATTTTCCCCATGTGGTTTTTCCTCTTTCCTCACTTTTCTGGACATAATAATTATTAAAGGGTGACCATAGCCTTGTTGTTGGGCCCTATATGCATCCATATGCATCCATATTTTTTGACATACCATCATAAATTCATACTTATAGGGGGGTGTTGGAAAATATTAAACCCACTCATAACTTAGGATAAAATAATTAATCATCAGTCAGGCAGTATTGCAGAATGACGGTCCTGTCTTGCACTAACTCTCTGATGTAGTGCATGTGTATCTCTACATGCTTGGTCCTCTTCCTAGTAACTGGATCTATGGATATCTTAATAGCACTTTGATTGTCACAAAAGAGGAAAGTGGACAAAGTACTACCAAGATCAAACTCTAAAAGAATGCCTTGCAACCAAACAACTTGGATGCAAGCATTCACCACTCCTCAGTACTCGACCTCTGCTGAAGACAATGCTATGGAGGCCTGATTTTTGCTAAAACAGCAAATGGGGCCACCACCAAACATGAAGACATATCTGAAAGTATAATTTCAATCAATAGAATCACCTGTCCAATCATAATCTATGTAACCAACCAGCTCTAGCTTGGAGTCTACAACATAGTGAATGCCGTAGGTCCTGGTTCCCTGAATATACTGGAGGATCCTCGTGGCTGCCTTCCAATCAAGATCATGAGGCTACTGCATGTATCTTGACACAACATTCACAACATAACAGATATCAGGCCGAGAATGAGTCAAGTAGAGCAAGCTACCTATCAGCTGTCGATATATAGTGCAGTCCATGGGAGGTGTGCTTTTTCCTTCTTCAAGGCTGATCCCTGAAAGGAAAGGGAATGGAGAATTCTTAAATTCAGCCATGTTAAACTTGAATAATAGGTCTAATATGTATTTGGACTGAGTGACCACTATCCCATCAAATTTTTTCTCAATTTCAAGCCCAAGAAATTGCTTTAAGAGCCCCAAATCGCTCATTTCACATGCATTGTGGAGGGCAGTTTTGATGACTAAAATAGAACTGTGCTACCTGTAATCAGTAATTCATCAACATATAAAAAAATAATAATCAAATGACCATCATACTGTTGTATATACACATTTGGATCTGATTTACACTTTTGGAATTTTTGCGAGAGAAGGAAGTCATCCATCTTGGAATACCACTCTCTTGGGGCCTGTTTTAACCCGTATAGTGACTTCTTTAGCTTGAAAACCAAAGATGGATAAAAAATGTAGCCCTTAGGCTGTTTCATGTATATCTACTCATGAATATCTCCATGCATAAAGGCTGACTTAACATCCATTTGATGCACTTTCGAGTGCTTAGATGCAGAAATTGCCGCAAACTAGTTGGATGGAGTCCATTTTTGCAACCGGTGCAAAAGTCTCATGGTAGTCCACACCTTGAGCCTAGGAGAAAAATTTTGCTACCAGACTTGCCTTATATTTTTAGGTACTACCATCAGCATAAACATTAGTCCGAAACACCCACTTTCATTGAACCAATTTCCTCCCTGGAGGAAGAGAAACTAGCTCCCAAGTGGTGTTTTTCTGAAGAGAATTCATCTCTTCATCCATGGAAACTTGCCATCTCGGATCCTTCCAAGAATGATAGTAAGACTTAGGGTCTGAACTTATCATAAATAACAAGATTCATATAGAAAATAATCAGGACAAGAGAGCGCAATACCTTCTCTTTGGAAATCGGACCGGGTTTTCCTAGGATAATCTGGATTTCCAATGTTATCTCCTGCGGAGGAGAGTGTCTGTCGGGCCCAAGTTGGGATATGATTTTGTAATTCAGGTTCTGATTCAGCATCTGATTTTTTCTGTACACTGATATAAGAAATCATAGGATCCAAATCAGGGTCATCACCCCCAATTACAACACCCAAATATTCAGTAGAATAGGAAGGAAATTCAACAGTTTTCTCCTTCACTAGTTCTACCTCCTGAAGAGGCTCATCGAACTTGAAAGTCCTTTAAATTATGAGCTGTTTTGTTTTGATATCTAGCATATTGAAAACTTTTGATTCATCAGGATATCCAATAAATAGATATTCTATGCTTTGCATTTGCAAAGCCCTCCTTTTATCAAGTGGAGTTCAGGCCCATGTAGTGGACCTAAACACCCGTAGATTCGACACATCTGACTTGTGTCCGAAGTATGCTTAGAAAGGGGTCTTCCCTTTCATGGATGAGTGTGGAAATCTATTCTAAATCTATTATGTAGCATGCATGGCTTCAACCCACAAATTTGCATCCAACTTCTTTGATTCCAACATACAGGTGGTCATCTCCTTGAGAGACTGATTCTTCCTCTTCGCTACACCGTTCTGTTGGGGAGTGTAGGGGACGAAATGCTGGATATGAATACCACTTTGGGAACATATATGTAGTAACTAATTATTGACATACTCCCTACCATTATCAGATCTCAATATCTTAATCTTTTGGCCAGATGCATTCTCAATCAAGGCCTTCAATTCAATGAATTTTTCCAAGACTTCCGACTTCTTTTTGATAAAAAATACCCATGTGTATCTGGAAAAGTCATCAATAAAATTCAGAATGTACCTTGATCCATTCATGGATGTGATAGGCATGGGACCAATGATATCAAAATGTATCAGTCCCAATATGCATGATGCTCGGCTTTCCTTCCCCCGATCGAACTTATGCTCAGGGTGCTTTCCAACAACACAACCCTTGCAAATTCCAGTGGTAGCTTTGATTACTGGGAGGCATTCAACCATAGAATTATTATATAATTGTTGAAATTATTTGAAGTTTATATGGCCAAAAATATCATGCCACAGTCTGCTAACTTCATTTCCATGAGTCAGCAATGCGGTGGGCTTTGCGTCTGCCACAAAATGGGAGAACTCGTAGGCTTTTGCATTATGGTTTGCAAGGCCTTTTGCTACAAGTTTTCCGGATACAAGTTCTGTGATCTCTACATCATCCGGGCTAAAGGAGACTCTCTTGGTCACTTCCGTATGTGTCATTTGATAAACACTTAGGATTTTTGATGCAAGATATGGTACATACAAAACATTGGAAAAATAACCATGCTCAAGATCTACAGTACCTTGTCCTTCGGATATGATTGTGGAGTCATCTCCCATGTGGATGGGAATGGATTTACCAGTATCCAAATATGAGGAGTCTCTTTCAACCATCATGTGGTTTGAAGCTACAGAATCTATCAAGATTTCTTTAGACTTCGAAGTGCTTGCCATGAGGGCATGACCTCTTTCATGCTGTGGTTCCCGATCTTGCTGATCTCTCCTCCGAAAGCTTTCCAGAAAATTGATGTGATTTTTCTCAATATGAGAAGTAGCTTCATCAAGTTTCTTTTTCATGCAGGCATGTTCAGGGTTGAATCCCTTCTCGCAGTATGAACACTTGACTTTTTCCTTCCCATGATGCCCTTTGCTTTTGTTCTTCTTCGAGCCGGAAGGATTTTCATGCTGCTGGTTTTCAACTTTAGGATTAGGATATTTGAATTTGGTTTTTGGGTTCTTTTGCTGCTTTCCTTTACCCTTCAGATCTTTGTGCCACGAGACATATAGAGCTTGATCACGGGAGGATCTGATGATTTCCATCTGGATAAGCTTATCATGTTCACTTGTTAGGGACTTAATGAAGGCATTGAGTGAAGGCATATTCCATCCAAGGGTTGTGAGATTCCCTGCATGGAATGTAAAGGAAAAGACCAAATAATCAGCTCCAAGTTTGGATAGTAAGGTGAGGATGAGCTGATCATCCTCCTTCTCCACCTTACATTGCTTCAACAGTAAGACAATGTGCTTGAACTTTGTGAAAAAATCATTTAAGGTCTAGAAATTGGAAGGCTGGAGAGACATCAACTCGTTTTTAAGCTGGTATACTCTCAAATCATCCTGTTTTCCATACAGGGTTTCCAATTTGTCCCAAATTTCCTTTGGAGTCTTCAATCCCAAGAGATGGAAAAGAAGATCCTGGGAAACGGAGAGGCACAAGAATCTGAATGCTTAATCTTTCTTGTTCAAGAATCTATCTTTGTCTGTCATAGAAGCAGGCTCTTATTCAGTGTCCATAGTGACCCTACAAAGTCCTTTGGCATGTAGCTGGAGCTCCATGCCTCCTTTCCATGAATTTAAATTGAACGGAGTCAAGAGTTCTACTGAAGAAGCCATTTCAAACTGTTGGAGCGAATGCTTTCACCTGTTAAAACCTGCAAATCACAACAAAAGGGGCACCATAAGGTCAGATAGCCTACACATTTTAGGATTTCATCACACCTAGGATAGTTGATCAAGCAAGCTTGATCACCAATTCCTTTACTTGGGGTATTAAGTGGTAAGCCTTGGCTTTTGGTGCAGTGCTGGAATTTTGAGCTTTTGCTCAATTTTTCATGCAAGATCTATCAAAAACCTTGTTTTTGAGAGATCTGAGCTTCGTCCTACCGTGGGCTCTGATACCATATTAATTTGTCACAGTGGTCTAGGAACTGAAAACACAGTCTCACAAAGAATACAGAAAAATATGCATAAAATTGGAAAAATGGTGCTGCAATGGAAGTAGCAGCTTTGTATAATCAATGAATAAATGAATAATAAAATACAATGATCATGTAAGATGCATGAATTCCAAGCCAATTCAAATTCCCAAGGAGGTCATTTGAATTGAATGAATGGGTGTAGCTTAACTGACTGTAAGCCACAATAAACACACTAGTTAACCAATTGATCAAGTGTCGATTGACTCAACTGAGTCCTAACTAAACTTGGAGTACAATGAATGACTGAGTCTAACTGAAAGTAGCTTAGACACATGTCACTGCATGCCAACCAACAAGTGGTAGTGCATCAATAACTCCAATGAACCCAGATGAGATTAACTGAAGTCAAACTGGCCATCAGAGGTGGTTGGAAGCGCCCCTATTGAGTCTAGTTCATTAAATATTAATAAAATAATAAATATAATGAAAGGAGGCACCTTCACCACTTAGATTTAACTGATTGTAACCATCAATTAACAATTAAGTGCATTTATGACTCTCAGATCACCCCCGGAGTGCTCCAGTTAGCCTCCCTGAATGAAGGAGAAGGCTTAGTTGTCCTCCTTGACGGAAGGTAGGCATGGGTGTGCTCATGCTGATGTCATATAGTGCTCCTCTAATGTCAATTAAGTCAATAAAACTTAGGATAGTGGTTTAACAAGGTCAAATTGACCAAATTAAGTGTGCATGGTGGGTAAATATCTCCAAAAAGGTTTATGTACTATGAGGACATAAATTGATACATTGCATCCTTTATCATTTATATATCATATTTATCCCTTGAAAAAACATCAGTTACTTCTAATATGGTGCCAATCTTTCCCCATAGAAATTTGTTTTCATCCCTTGGTTGGTTGAGTGTGATTGTTGTTGGTTTTTTCCCGTTCTCCTTATACTACAAGTATCCACCTCCATGTTTCTCTTCATAATTGGATTCATGATAAATATAATGAGATCCATTGAGATGTTTAGAGGGAGTTTCTACTCTTTGGATGAAGATAATATGGTTTCTTCTTATGCTATCCCAGGTAGTGAATGAGTTGATGCAAAGACTGGGTGTGGTAAGATGATTCATAGTTTGGGGGAAGCTTTGATCCTTATATATAATTCTTGCACATTAATGAGATGAAACCTCCTATTCTTAAGGTTGGAAGGGAATATAAGGTTAGTCTGCCGCCCATATGATTCCCTTAGGTCCCTACCCATCTCACTTATCTATAGGTCATATTTTCTTGTCAATTGCTACATTCATGAGCTAATCAATGAACTTGTTGGATGGTATTTTAGTATCCTTTTTTCTTTTTTAATTATTTATTTAAGATTCAAAATTTGTACCCATTTTATTACTAGTGAAAGAAGTACACTTATATTGCTAAAAATACTATATCATTGATAAGTCTAATTGACAGAGAAGTAATTAAGAAATGTAAAAGCATAAACATAACAACAAATACCACTTTTGTATGTAGCATGAGAGCTTAACCAAAATATTGTATAAATAAAAACATAAGAACTCACAGCTTTGAAAAGAACAAATGACAATTTGATGACCTAGTTACTAAAGTTTAGGGAATAGACCTTAGAAAGAGACATGCAGGTTCTTCTAAAATATGGTGTTATTGTAGTTGTGATGCATACCTCCCTTATAGATATTAATCATTAGTGGACCTACTAGTAAGTCAAACATAGTATTAACAAGAGCGTATTGATTTAAACTATTCTCTAAGTATGCATGGGAAAAGGAAAAACACTAAAGACTGTAATCCATCTAAAAAATGCTCCTCACACTCACTTGATGATGAATTTTTCCTACATGTAAAGAGTTTGACAATGAACATATGATGATATCCAAATCACCAAAATTTCAATCTCATAAATATATTTCCCTTGAGAAATCGATATCAAGGTTTCAATATAAAAAATTGGTTGATTTTATCAATCCAATACCTATTCCAAGCTTTAAGTAGGTATTCTACGAGACATGGAGTTGTATCTAACCCCCTACAACACTATGTCCTAAGTTATCCCTTGCTACACCATCCAATCATGCTTGTGTTGTGTCCTCTCTTCAAGTTGGGGACCTTGGTATTTGAGGTTCCTTTTCCTACACCAATTAATTCTAACATGGTGCCAATGTTTCCCCATAGAAATTTGTTTTCATCCCTTGGTTGGTTGAGTGTGATTGTTGTTGGGTTTTTCTTCTTCCCCTTATACTACAAGTATCCACCTCCATGTTTCTCTTCATAATTGGATTCATGATAAACATAATGAGATCTATTGATATGTTTAGAGGGAGTGTCTACTCTTTGGATGAAGACAATATGGTTTCTTCCTATGCTATCCCAGGTAGTGAATGATTTGATACGAAGACCATGTTGGATGTGGAGCCTGATCTTCCAAATTCATAGATTTTATTTTTCAGTTGTGTTTGTACCCTAGTTTTACTGTACACTCGTCCTAGATGGGGGTGCGGTGGCTAGTGGGTCCCCAGCTTTGCCCCCAAAAGAAAGTATTTGGAATTTGTTGGCCAACAGTGTGCGTACCCATCGTATTGGGTGACCCGTAGTATTTTCCCATGGTAATTCCCCTATAAAAGGAAACATTGTAATACATATGTGTGTTGTATTGTAGCATTGTAAACAATCTCTGTGATTGTGTGAGAGAGACCGTGAGAGTGTGAAGAGGAAGTGCAACTGGGTTGCTGTAGGTTGTATCCCTTCATTTTTCTAGATGGTATAATAATAAAGGACTGGGAATTTCTGTGTGGACATAGCCCATCTTGGGTGAACCATGTTATATTTGTGTCTCTCTTGTAATGTGTTTAAGATTTGCATCTTGTTTAATTATTTAATTGTATAATTGTTATTGATCCATGATCCTGTTTTTCTAACAGAGAAGGTGTGGTAGGGTGATTCATAGTTTGGGGAAAGCTTTGATCCTTATATATAATTATTGCACATTAATGATATGCAACCTCATATTCTTAAGGTTGCACAGGCATATAAGGTTATCTTACCACCCATATGATTCCATTAGGTCCCTACCTATCTCACTCATCTATAGTTTATATTTCCTTGTCAATTGCTACATTCATGAGATAATAAATGAACTTGTTGGATGGTATTATAATATCCTTTTTTCTTATTTATTTATTTATTTAAGATGCACAATTTGTACACATTTTATTACTTGTGGAAAAAGTACACTTTTATTGCTAAAAATCCTATGTCATTGATAAGTCTAATTGCTAGAGAAGTAATGAAGAAATATAAAAGCTTAAGCATGACAACAAACACCACTTCCATATGTAGCATGAGAGCTTAACCAAAATCTTGTATACTATAAAAATCATAAGCACTCACAACTATGAAAAGAACAAAGGACAATTCAATGACCTAGTTACTAAAGTTTAGGGAATATACCTTAGAAAAAGACATGCATGTTCTTCAAGAAGATGGTGTTATTGTAGTTGTGATGCAGACCTCCCTTATATCTATTAATCCGAAGTGGACCTACTAGCAAGTAAACCATAGTATTAACAATCGTGTATTGATTAACATTATTTTGTATGCATGTGTGGGAGAAGGAAACATGCTAAAGACTGTAATCCATCTAAAAATGATCCTCACACTCACTTGATGATGAATTTTTCTTACATGTAAAGTGTTTGACAATGAACATATGATGATAGCCGAATCACCAAAATTTCAATCTCATAAATACATTTCCCTTGAGAAATCAAGATCAAGGTTTCAATATATAAAAATTTGCTTGATTTATCAATCCAATACCTATGCCAAGATTGAAGTAGGTATTGTAGAACACATGGAGTTGTATCCACCCCCCTACAACAATATTTCCTAGGTTCTCCCTTTCTACATCATTCAATCCTGCTCGTGTTGTGTCCTCTCTTCAAGTTGGATACCTTGGGATTTGAGGTTGCTTTTCCTACCTTGAGCCTTTTTCCAATCCAAAGTGTTACCACTTGGATATTTGGTGTGAAATGTTAAGATTTCAATGGTTATACAATATCTAAAAAAAATTAGCATCATAACATCATAACCATATACAAAAGGATCACTGAAAGAAAGACATGCACACCTACACAAAATAACACAAATATTTATCCTGGGAAACCCTCGTGGGGGAGAAAACCCAAAAAAACTTCCTTGATATAATATTCAACCAAGTACATTGTAAGACCCCAAGAATAAGACTTGTAAGACACCAAGAATAAGACTTGACTGCTTCCTCTCCTCTAGATGGAATTCTCCTTCTCTCTCTAGCGCAACTACTTAAGTTCTGAGTGTGTCCAAATGAGGGAGGTGCATACCCTATTTATATTGATTAGTGGAGAGGCCTAATAACCCAATAGGGCCAACCTCTCCTTCCAATTAGGGCCAACTTACCTTGGGAGGCTTAAAATTACAATTTAATAATAGTTTTGTGGGAACTATTGACCTGACTTACAACAGAGGTTTTACCTCAAGACTTTACATGACAAATTACATCAACAACATCCATAACAAGAGGAAAAACATCTCTGGAAGGCGAAATAATAATAATAATACAAAATAGAATATATTTCATAGTTACATTTATTTAACACTCGCTCTTAACAAGGAAGGTATTCTATAACACAACAATACATCTGTACAACTGACTGGTAAGGATATATGCCATAGGAAGTTTTCACAACTACATCAACATCATCATCATCGTTGCATCATCACAAGAATCATATCTTACCACATCATCATGAGCATCACATCTCAAGCATCATCACGAGCATCACATCTTGAGGATCATAACAAACATCACATCTCAAGCATGACATCTCAAGAAACATCATGAGCATCACATCTAAAGCATCATCATGAGAATCATAGCTCGAGCATCATCATGAGTATCACATCTCATTGCATCATCATGAGCATCACATGTCGAGCATCGCATCTCTAGCATCATATCGAGCATCACTTGTAGTATCATCAATATAAAAATACTAAACTGAATCAACCACAACATACACAATGTTGGAACATCATCATCTGCAACTGAATGCAGGAACTCATCCGTAAGTGAATGTAGGACCACTCTCCATATGAAAGTTCTATCGTCCGCATGACCATCCTCAACCGATAAGTGCTAGGACCACTCTCAACAAGAGAGTGTTCTTATCTGCAGGACCATCCTCAACAAGGATACTACTGTATGCAAATGAATGCAGGATCTCGTCTGCAAATGAGTGCATGAGCACTCTACATATGAGAGTATTGTTGTCCATAGGATCATCCTTAACCTGTAAGTGCCAGGACCACTCTAAAAAAGAGAGTGTTCTTATCCGCAGGACCATCCTCAACTAGGATATTGTCGGAATGTAGGATCTCGTCCACAAATGAATGTAGGACCACTCTCCATATGAGAGTATTATCGTTCGCAAAACCATCCTCAACCTGTAAGTGATAAGACCACTCTCAACAAGAGAGTGTTCTTGTCAGCAGGACCATCCTCAATTAGGATATTGTCGTCCGCAAATGAATGCAGGATCTCGTCCACAATGAATGCAGGACTACTCTTGATATGGGAGTACTATCCTCCGCATGAACATCCTCAGCTGACAAGTTCTAGGACCACTCTCAACAAGAGAGTGTTCTTGTCCACAGGACCACGTATTGTTGGGATCTTCCTATTTGAAGATATGACCAACCTTCCTATGATATTCCCTTTGATCATGACACCAACCATATTGGGATATGTCCTTAGTGATATGACTAGTCATACTGGAATCCACCCTCGGTGATGTCACCAACCATATTGGGATCTACCCACAAAGATAAGACCAGGATCTCTATACAGTGACCAGACCATTGGGGCTCATCATTCTTTTCTTGTACATCCACAACTTCATCATTCTTTTCTTGTAGATGATTGTATACAATCCTTCCTACAAGTCAAATACATCAGTTGCATGGTTAGAAACATTTCATAGTCTTCAAGACATATTCACAATTACAAATTCTTATGCATAAATATATAATCATGCAACTATTTTATCCAATACAACATTCATCCATATCCCGTATACACATGTTAACTTTCTAGATGCCTTCCATCTCTACTAGGACATTATTAATATTGTGGACTACTCCCAACATGTCAACAAAGAGGTTTCATTCTAGATAAGTAGCAATGGAATGTTTTTATAGCACCATAGGACACTTACCTATCACATGCATATTAGTAGTATACTGTTCATCAAAGGAAAATACTCTAACATGCATAATACACTTATTAAATCTAGGAACATATATATGTACACAACTAAACAACTATATATATAGGAAATTATTATTCAAATACTTATCTTTGTTTGTTTGGTGGTATCCATCTTGATCTCAGTCTCCTTGCATGAGTTACTAAAGTCTCTGACAATGTGCTCTACTTCATCGTCTGATTTTGAGGACCTGAGTGTATCTTGCTCATGATCGGGAATACTGAGCAAGTCTTCTTACACCACATATCACATAGAATTGTGTATTGGTGTTGAATATGTGTGTCCTACAAATGCTTCCCTTCTTATCCAATGCTGAAATCGATAAGAGTATGATCTTTGTCTTTATTGGTACAATTCTTATGGATTAAATTACACATTCCTCACCACTTGAGGAATATTCCCTTGATTTATTCTCATATGCAATACTCCATCCTTGGTTGCATTGAGAGAAACACTGGTCTTCTTTATGGAACATTCTGGAGTGCACTTTTTTTTTGTAGCACTGTTAACTCAATCATAGTCATCGTATTCCTACAGGTAGAACCTTTGGTCTCATGCATATATGAGGCCATATTTAATTGTCCCCTTCATGTACTACACCCTGTAGTTTGTCACAATCATGTGAACACATATAAGCTCCGTAGCAAATATCCAGCCTCAAGTTCGCCAAGTACATCAATGAACCAATCTTCTTCCTATAGATTATGACATCAACTATTTCTGAAGTAGGATCACATACTAACTTCAAGTTTGATGTCATTGGTGTATCCTAACATCTCAAACCTTATCTCAACCACACATTTTTCCTTGGATAAGGAAAATGTACCTCTAATATCGAGAATCATGTCAATATTATCAAACTTTGAGATCTACCATACTCACTCCCTCTGAAGTGGAGCACCATCCTTCCTTTGCATCTTGTACTCTCTACATTGGGACATTTGAATGATAGGTATCCTTCTCTACTTCTAATCTTATGTGTATCCATCTATGTCATATCTCAAGTTCAATGGATATAAATATCTTCCATCTAGAACTTTATTTTAAGTTTCTCTTGCACCCATTTATGAGCTTCTCATCCTCTATAGGATTCTATCTTCAACCTTGTAGTAAAGGTTGGGATCTCCATCACTCTAGTTGATCCTCAAGCTCCTTATGTAAATGTATGTGCTATCCCATGGGTTCCTATTGAGCTTGTACAAATCCTTCTGCACATGGGTGGTTCTTTGTAGAGAGTTCCCAAATCCTAGAGATTTCTTGGTCTGTTCTTCAACTTCGATTACACCAACTGTTTAGTGTAATATTCATCACTAAAGAGGTGTGTCTGGTTCTTAGAGAAACGTCTCCCCATGATAAACTCCCTCTTTCTGAGGGAAACCACAAACCTTGATTTGTATCTCTTGATACTTCCATTTACTGTATGCTTGATCTTGTAGATATACTTGGGATACTTTTACAAAACTTCCCTTTAGGTCTTCAAACATAATTCCACATGATCGACTGATACTTCTTAATTATATAATCCTTACATTCTTTCACAAGGTGTCCTTTCTCATCACAACTGAAACATTTGAGTTGTGAGAGGTCCTTCTTCTGAAGTCCTTTTATTCTTGTGAGAAATTTCTTCCTTCTTGTTCTTTCTCTTATTTGCACGAGTTGTTAGGGCATGATTTTCATATTCATCCATTTCTTATTATTTTTCTATCAATCCAGCTTATTCTTACATGAATTCTGTTAATATTTCATATGCTAGACTAGATGTCATTAGTGTTCAATCCAAATTCACAACAATAGCATATGTAGAATCATTGAAAGAAACACAATCATGATATAGACATAGTATTTATCCCGGGAAATTATTAAGGGGAACCCAAAAAAAATTATCTGTATAAGATGTATAAGATATAACCCCCAAAACATGTATTCTCCTCCTTGTTGTTCTGTCTGTCTGTCTGTTTGTCTGTCTCTCTCTCCTATGCACTACACAAGTGAGTGAGTCTATGTTATAATGATGAACACAACTCCTATATTTATACACATTATGTCAACTAACTTTTACCCTAGACAAGTAGGCCCCACTTGACAAACTGGGTCGACTTCACCTAGGAAGACTTAAAAAAATATTTTATATTATTCATTAGGGTACTAATGACCTGACTTACAATGGAGGCTTTACTTCACGACTCTATGATGCCAATTACAATAGTAAAATCCCAACTNTAAAATACATTTAGAATATCCTTTGAAGTTACAATATTTCAACACTCCCCCTTAACGAGAAGGTTATTCTACTGACAACATCATCATAAACTATAGGAGTAACGAGAGAGAGTATCTTCAACAATATCGAGGTAATACATATATACGTCATAGGAAGTTTTCACAATTAGTAACTAGAACGGTTACTCTTCAATGTCTTCATCTTTTGCATCACACAATTGTTGGAAAGGGGTTGGGGTAATTTGTGTAGCATCACGGATGTTGCGCAAGCTCAAAAGACACCACGCAAGACAAAGATAACGCGATAGGAGGAATATAGACTACTTTTGATTATTTTGTGTCATTTTTTGTACTTGTTGACCATTTTTTGTGGATAATGGTCATTAGTCAGTTAAATAAGTTAGGAGTTAGTTAGAAGTGGACCATGAATGTAAAGGTGCAAGTATTATATAGAAAGAATAATTGTGAATGAAGATACCATTGGATATCAAGAGACAAACATAGATAGAGAGAACAAGTTGTTATCTGTCTGAGATGAATTGTTATCTATTTTGATCTGTGGGTGATTGTGTAGAAGTAATATGATAAGACGGATGTTGATCTGAATTGTTGTTATCTTCTTTTGTCCTTTTCTATCTTTTTGTTCCTGCAAACCTGATGATGCATGATAAGTGAATATGAATTATGGATCTATGATGCGATGTTTTACAGTTTATGAATACTATCATGTTTTTTTATCTAGATCTGTTACAGTTATGAATGAATGATGTGCAATAATGAATGGTTTTGTTAGAACAATTGATCTAATATGGTTGTTAAGATGATAAACTGTTGATGCCCTGATCCTCTTCTATACTGCGGTAACTTGGTTTTTTCAGCCCTCCCTCGAACATCTCGGGTGAGACCTCATCCACTCTGCGTGTGTTGCTGGACGGGGTAAAACCCATATAGGTTGATGTTCACGGAGATCGTGGTGAGTCGAGTGTCGACAGAGTGGGACCCCTATCGACTAGGTTTTGTTGGTTGAGGGTTGAGCCAACAAATGGATCTGTTTCCAGAACCTTGTTGCGATTGAGAGGAGGGGATGTGGCATCTGACGTGACTAGAAATATAAGGTTGGTTTGAATAGAAGCTGCAAGAATTTGTTGAAGCAGAAAATCAGAACCTGGGATTGACCATAGACAAGTGGTTGGTGAACTACATACACGATGGTCCTCACGACTATTTCTTCTATGAGTTTCCCATTATACTGTACGAGT
The DNA here is from genome assembly GCA_001517045.1 of Pseudotsuga menziesii. Classification (NCBI taxonomy): domain Eukaryota; kingdom Viridiplantae; phylum Streptophyta; class Pinopsida; order Pinales; family Pinaceae; genus Pseudotsuga; species Pseudotsuga menziesii. The sequence goes on along the minus strand of LPNX010657381.1, from coordinate 30,387 downwards.
GGTTGGCACAATTTACATACAAGAAGACAAATTTTGAATGAGGAGAACCAACATCCTGGACCCTTGAATTGATCCAGGAACTACAAGAAACTGACAATAAAGTGTTGCGAGCTTTTAATGTCTAGATGGATAGTATCCTAGAAGGATATATTACGGAGTTCGTAGTCAACACTACCAGGTCTTATAGCGAAGCGGAAAGGGAATTTTTCAACAAGCCCAGAGGTAGGTTCTTATTATCTCTACAGCTGTCAATTAAAATGTTGGTCTTCAAAAAGGGCATATTGAAGATGCACCTAGAGTAGTAAAATTCTGGTGTGCGGAGGTGATGGATACTGCAACTAAAGGGGGGAGATGAATGGGAAGATAATGGGAAAATGGGTGCAAGTTTTGATGAGACTATGAGGGAAGCTGAGGAAGAAAGTGGTTGTACAAGGGGAGGAGAAAGGTTTTGACATGAGAAGAGGCAAAGGATAGGGGAAGGTCTTGCTACGATCGAAACACAAAACTGTAAAGGACAACCACATGGGACGAAACAACCCTACAGTAATGAAGAGGATGACCAGACCCGGACTATGCCCAAGACAATGACAAGATCAAACCCTATCAGCAGCATGCCCATGCCTCCTCATACCACTTCAAACTCATGGAGAAACATGAATTCTACATCGGTTTTCCCGACTAATTGACAACATTCTAGTAGTAGATCCGTGTCTGTAGGAAGAAGGCCGAGGATGGTGGGAGATGATAATAAGTTACCTTTGTTCCATGGGAATGGGACAGATGATCCTGAGTAGTATTGGTTTCTTTGCGAGGCAGTATGGACTGTCAGACAGGCCACTGATGATGATGTTAAGAAAGGCCAATTGACGACTACCCTGTGGGGTCGTGTGCTAGATTGGTTCATGAGATTCATCCAAGTTCCTATAGGGACGCCTTTAAAAACATTGGATGAAGTTCGATAGGGACTGAGCGAAGAATTCTGGAAGGCTAAGTTTGAGGCTCAATACATTACTGAGTTGAAAGAGATTAAGTATTTTCCCAATGAGATTGTTTGGGACTTCAACCAGATATTCAATACATTGATGGCATGGGTCAACTTTAAGATGAGTGATGTTCAATGTAAAGAGTGGTTTATTGCAGCTTTGGTACCTCATATCCGACAACCACTGATGTAGCAGAAGATTGCAACACATAGCGAGGATCTAGAGATTGCGATGAAGTTGGAAGCTTCAATGGTGGGAGAGAGTGTAGTTGGCATGAATCAAATCTAGGTGCAACTGGAAAATATAACGCTTCAACTACAAGACACCAAGAAGGCGAAGGAAGATCACGATGATATTTTGTGCACTCGGTGTCACACAGATGGACACACCAAAGATAATTTCCCCCTTTTCCAAAATTATCTAGTTTCAAGAGCGCCAAACCTATTAAGTTGTGACAGTGTACCATGGTGTCGCATATGTCAAGTTTATGGGCACTGGCATGAAGAGTGTAGCTATATGCAAAAAATGGTGTCAAAACCAACCAACCTATACTGTTATTTTTGTAAATTGGTGGGACATGAGGACAAATACTGTTAGGCATATGATCTGCTATAGGAGAGAACATATGATTCATACTTTGTGAAGGGAAAAGATCCCTACATAGTCTAGCAGCCACAGACACAGCTTCTAATGGTAAATGCTCGACCATAGTATACACCACTGCCATAAATGCAATTTATACCATCGCAGCCATAGCCACAGGTTGCACCACAGTCGCAATTTGCACTGTAGCCACAATATAATCAAATGGTTATTCCTTATCCGTAGCCACAGTATGTTCAAGCTGCACATTATGTTCAGCAGCAGCTGAATCCCATGCCGCAACAGATGGCTCAGTCGTAGTACCAGCAACATGGAGGATTCCGTGGAGGATTCCGAGGAAAAGGAGGAAAAGGTCATAGATCAGTCCAGTGTTACAATTGTGGGGTATTTGGGCACTATAAGAGATATTTACCACACTTGAAATGCTCATGTACATATTTCACGACAATCGATCATACGGTCGAAAACTTCCCACAGTTAATCGTAAGATGGAAAGCTGGGAATGTTCCTTAGTTGCAGAGCCCAAACCAGGTCAAGAATCAGAATCAAGTGCAAAATCAGAGCCAGTTTTTGACCCAGAATCAAGTTCCAATCTAGAATCAGATAGTGAACCAACCTATGAACCCCCCATTGAACCAGAATCTGTCGTTGACTCAGAATCCCCCAATGAATCAGAATCAAGGGCCGACAGTAGCGACGATCTCAGTGGAGCCCAGAACAATAGAAGTTGACATTGCCATTGTCACCTGTGCAGGAGCCACAATAGGAGAGGATGGGCCCCACCCACAGATTCGATCGGATGGACAGAATAAGGTGCCCTTTGATATTGTAACAGAAAAGGAGACATTTTTTGGAGCATGGGATGCGATCAAAAGAAATCTTGGTAAGTCACCTGTCATTGAAATTCCTTTCGCTTTTGATTCTACACTAGAGGTAGGACCATTACGATAGCATGGTACCTTGAAACACTTATTTGAGAGTTGTTTATCATTAGCAAGATACGTAGATGCTTTGGCTGAGATTGAAAATTTGTTGCACCGCCCGGGTAAGGAGTCCGCGGTGAACCCTTTACATAAGAAAAAGACAGGCAAGGAGATGCATATAAATATTCAGATTGGAGACTAAGAAGTCGACTCGGTCATTCTAGATCTATTTTCGGATGTAAATATCTTAACAAAATAGACATGGGAAAAGATGGGGCAGCCGACATTGGGATGGTCCTCGGTGCAGTTGCGATTAGCCAATCAGGGGAAGGTGCAACCTATTGGACGGGTATCTAACATGGTCATAGATGTCAAAGGTATGAGGAATCATGCTAATTTTGATGTAATTGAAGTTGTTAACGATGAAGGATCTTACCCCGCACTGCTTGGGGTTGGATGGGCCAATGATAGCATAGAAGTCATTAACTTCAAAAAGCGGATGATGACTTTTGAAAACCAAGATATTCGGGTCATCGCGCCTATGGATCCAGATGAAGGCCAATGATACACTGAACCAGTAAAAGACGAAGTTATTAGGGGTTGGGATCATGCCTACAATATATCTAAAGATTATGTTCAACCCACAGCTGGCGGAGAACTTGATTGGTGCTACGCTAGTTCTGCGTCTTCTAATTCCGAGGATGTGCTGGAAAATTGGCAAAATAAAATGCATGAGGTGTCCTTTAGAAAGTGAAGATTAATCATGCAGTCATTCGCCATGTTGTGACAGAGTTTGTAGAATTATCGGTTTATGAAGGGATGCAGGAACTTTCTGTGTTCTTAATGGAATTTGAAAAAAGGGTCTTGAAACTGCAGCGATATTTGGCACTAGAGGAAGCACTAAAGGCTACTATAGCACACTGGTGGGAAACTCACAAAAAGACAATTACTGGATGGGCCCAATGTCGACGCTTGATGATAGTTTTCTTTGGCAATGTAGAGGCATACCACGTTGGGAGGTATGATCAACAGAATGACCCTAGAGGTCATTTGATGGAATTCCAAACATTGTGGGCATCACGACCAAAGGATGAATGGGTTGATGCCTTTATTCAAACCCTGGATGAAATTCCAAGATCATGGTATGTAGCAGAATTGTTGTAAAGGGTCATAACCACTTGGGAGCAGTTGACTATTTTCTTTGTGCAGACCTTTCATTTTGCAGGCGCCAACCTTGATTTTAACAATGCACTTCAGATTATTCAGGACATGGTCCTAAAAGTTGTACTAGTCGCATACTCTATGGATCCACATGCATAGTGCTACATGCAATCGATAATGGAATGTTACAACATGTCTAGTGAACCTGAAGATGATGATGAGATACAGAATATCAATATCCTAGAGACAGAAGGAAGTAGGGATGTTGCAGCACCAGATGTACCAACTAATCCCATGAGTCAGCCGTTGAAGATTCGCAAGGTTAACATTGGGATAGAAGAGAACCCAAAATTTGCAAGTATTGGGGACTATTGGGATGAGGAGACCATGGCAAGAATCATAGACCTGCTACATGAATTTCAAGATCTCTTTCCGAAAAATTTCTCATAAATGAAGGGGATACTGGGTGATCTAAGAGAGATGAAGATCCCTCTAAAACCAGATGTGAAACCAGTACGACAGAGGCCATATCGCCTAAATCCACAATACAAAGAAAGAGACAAGGCTGAACTTGATCAGATGCTGGATGTTGGAATCATTGAGCCGGTAGAAGAATCATAATGGATCACTCCCATGGTGGTCCACAACAAGAAAATAGGTGAAGTTCGGATTTGTGTCGATTTAAGAAAATTGAATGATGCCTGTATGCATGACCCATTTCGACCCTGTTCACTGATGAAGTACTTGAAGGTGTAGGCAGTCAATAAATGTACTCTTTCATAGATGGATTCTATGGTTATCACCAGATCATAATCACCAGATCATAATCACCAAGGAGGATTGGCATAAAACCACCTTTGTCACTGAGTGGGGATGCTTCCAATGCATGCTGATGCCTTTTAGGTTGAAGAACGCACTCGCAATATTTTCTCGAGTTGTTGTCGCAGCATTTCAAGATTTCATTCAAAAGTTCCTACAGGTGTATATGGATGATTGGACAATATATGGCCTAATCAAGGATCATTTGACCAACCTTCGACTGATGCTGGAGCAGTGTCGACAATACTAGATCACGCTGAACTCTAAGAAGTGCATTTTCTGCACACCATTTGGGATACTACTGGGTCACATTGTATGCAAGCAAGGATTACTGGTTGATCTTGCAAATATAGCACTCATTTTAGCTTTCCACGACCGACCAATGTAAAGATGCTCAAGGTGATGCTAGGGCACATTGGATACTATCGCAAATTCATTAAAGGATATGTTGCAATCACTGCCACGATGGATAAAGTACTGAAGAAGGATGCTATATTTATATGGAGTCTGGAATGCCAAAGTAGCTTTGACGTGCTGAAGGAAAAGATGGCTTTAGCACCAATACTCGTATTCCCAGATTGGAACAAAGAATTCCACATGCATGTTGATGCATCTTTTGTTGTGCTAAGAGTAGTGCTTGTGCAACCAGGGGAAGGAGATCTGGATCACCTAATTGCTTTCACTAGTCAGAAGTTGTCATTCACTAAGAGGAATTACATGACCATAGAGCGCGAAGGTCTGTTGATGGTCTATGCGCTGCAAAAATTTAGGCATTACCTTTTAGGTGGCCACTTCAAGATGTTTACTGACCACTTTGCTTTGAAATACCTAGTCAATAAGCCTGTGTTTGGGGGGAAGATATGTTGTTGGTTACTTATTTTTCAAGAGTTTGATTTTGAAATAATTGTAAAGCCGGGTTTCTTGAATGCTGGCCCTGATCATTTATCTAGAATTGAAACAGGAGAAGAACCTACTAATATTGGAGATGGACTGCACGATGCACAGTTATTCCGAGTTGACATGGAAAACAACCATTATACCCCAATAATCCAGTTTTTGGTGATAGGAATCGCACCAGAAGAACTTTCCACAAGTCAAAAGAAGCAGTTGGTGGTTAAAGCTTCTGATTATTAGTTGATTTCTAGACACCTATATAAGCTGGGACCAGATGAAATCTTGTGGCGATGTGTCCTACCAGATGAAAAGGGCAGATATTAGCAGAAATTTAAAGAAGAAAGTATAAAGGGGGGCACTACGGGGGTCATGCAACAATAAGGAAGGTGCTTCACAAAGGTCTTTGGTGGAATACCATCCACAATGATGCGGAAGATTATGCGCGAAGCTGCGATGCATGTCAACGCACTGGGAAGCGGTTATGGTGAGATGAGATGCCACTAGTACCATAGGTGATTTTGCAACCTTTCGATAAATGGGCTGTGGATTTTGTGGATCCAATAAACCCACTTGGAAAAATAATTCATGCGCAGTAGATAATCACAGAAACAGATTACTTGACAAGATGGGCGGAGGCTTCCCCAGTTGTGGACAACACTGCCGCAACAACAACAAGATTTCTATTTGATAACATTGGGCACAATTTGGATGTCCAAGGGTATTGATGAGTGACCAAGGTAGGCATTTTATCAATCACACAATATGAGCACTGACGGAGGAACTGCAAATACAACACAATAAAAGTACACCATATCATCACCAGGAAAATAGGACCATAGAAGCATTCAACAAAATATTGGAGCATGCGCTTACAAAGGTATGCAATGCTAACCGAGATGACGAGGATTTAAAGATTCCAACTGTGCTATGGGTGTATCATACTACTTGCAAGATATTTACGGGGAAAGCACCATTCAAATTGGTATATGGGAAAGAGGCAGTCATGCTTATGGAGTACATCATCCCTAGTTTGTGCATTGCAGCAGCGACATGCATGGATGATGAAGCCGCACTAGAAGAGCATGCACTGCAGTTAATACAACTTGAAGAAGACCGTTTTATTGCAGGATTCCATCAACGCATTAAGAAGGATCAACAGAAGGCGTGAAATGATCACCATATAAAAAACAAACAGTTTCAATAAGGAGATTTAGTGTTGTTCTGAGACAACAAGTTATTGAAGCATCCAGGTAAGTTACAGATGCACTGATTAGGACCTTATCTTGTTAATTCTATTACCTCCGGGGGTGCAGTTCAATTGCAGCAGTTAGATGGGGAGGTGTTTCCAAAGCTTGTGAATGACAGCCACTTGAATCCCTATCAGATAGAGAAAGAACCGCACAATGCCTGAGGCACTGCGCAATGAAAAAAAAGAAGAGAGTATAGATATAGGATATATAGAAAATGGAAGGGCGCGCCAGAAGGAAGGGGCTGCACAAGAATAGGGGAAATTAGCACAATTAGATAGTTAAGAGTAGTTAAACGATGATGTTCGTTGAAGCGACGTTCATTTATGGCCGATCCGACCATTAGAGGGACAAGATTGACAGCATATTCGGGTCGTTAATGATGGATTTGGTCATGATGGTCATGGGTGATTTGGTAATGATGAGGATAAATTAACGAAAGGATATAAGAAGGCGTGGGATGTGGTTTGATAACACCACTGTGCTAAGCTGAGCTGAGAGAAATACAGAGCTAAGTAATTTGCAAGAGTTCAGAGTAATGACAAGAGTGTGTGAATGGTGCATTAGCTCAGTGAGGTGTATTGGTGAGGCATGCTCAGTAACCCAGACACTGTGGAGATTTTGAGTGAGTGGGAGTCACCAATTCGACCAACCGCCATTGTTGAATAAGTCATCAGAATACTGGTTGGATCATCATCGATCTCGAGAGGAACGCAAAAGGGCCAGAAGCCGGGCTCCACGCTGCCGCAGAAAAGATAAACACGAACCTCTATCAGGGAAAAAGGGGAAGGAATGATGCAGACAGGGACATCTAGATCTGAGACTGTGTAATATGTGGTTTGCACTGGGGTTTCCATGAAGGATATCCCAGGGTACATTGCTCCCACCCACCTTGGTGTGAAACCTCAGCATCTGACCAAAAACCAAAAGTATTAGCCAAAAATGTTGCCGCTGCCGGTAGGAATGACGTGCACCATTGACATTGTCCCTACATTGATAAAGATGAAGTATGAGGACAATGATTTTTTGCTATGGAAGGACATAGAAAATGAGCCCTATGAGTCATTTCCTTCGGTCGCAGGAGTGCCCATAGAGCATATTCCACAACCATGGGTGCAAGGACTGAACAAATATGGGTTGCTGGGGCTTATCAACATGCCGCATTTTGGGCAGTTGAGTGAAGCAAATGTGTGCATCAAACAACTTTTTGCATGTTTTCATGGAGGAACGCTATGGTTGGAAACACCAATCATTATTACGGTGGACTTGATCTCAAATATCACAGGGTTGCCAAAGGATGGGGAAGAATCACCCTGTTTAGTGCAATTCGAGGGTGATTGCATGCACATAGCAGTATGCTGAGTGAGTCCAAATGAACTGGTCCCTCTTTTTGTTGAATCAACTGATGGAGGATATGGTCATAGTTTAGGCCAGGGAGAGGCCTTTCTCTTATAGATGGCTATTAATCTTAATCGTGTTGGTGGCTTGGATGGAGCCAGAGGTTACCAAAGAATGACGGTTGAAGCTGTCAAGGTGTGCAAAGGCGCACGATATCAAAACTTATGGTGGGTGGAGGAGCCCAGTTAGCAAGCGGATTGTGCGATCCACTTTTGTGTCTACTGGGAGGTGTTACAAGCAGGAGTGGTTAAAATTCCATGATTATCAGATGCAACAGTAGTAAAGTATCAACAGATTATGCGGTTCACCATCGAGCCGCATACTATTCATATCTATGCTTTCCGCGACCCTAACAAGCAATGGATGCCCCTGGCATACAAGGTAACAGATGAGGACTTGGATGCAACAGTTCACGATTAGCTGGAAGAATGGCGCAAACCAATAAGTACAAAGAAAATATCGACGAGACCTCCCATAGATGCACCAGAGGGTCCGATTAGAGGAGCTTGTTGATGTAATTGTAACTTCAGAATGTATTCATCTATGTATCTTATGTATTGTAACCCGATGTTTATTCTGGGATGTATCTATAATGTAATTGAGTCATGTTGTCATGCCCCGATGTTCTGATCGAGAGGATCAATAATGTAAACAAGTCATGTCAAGTCATTGTGGGTAACCCTCCGATTGTCGAAGGGTTAAAGTCCCCGCAGTTCCGGGGCACTAGGGTTATTAGACTCTCCTAGTAGAGGTCGGCCCTCGTAGGGTTTTAGTCATGTCAGGATTAGTATAAATAGAGAATTGGAGTCTTTATTTATCACACAACTCATACACACTCAAGTGTAGCGCATAGTTGAGGAAGAAGAAGACACTAGGGCTAGATAAGAAGAAGATTAATGTTGTTGGAAGATCACTTACTATTTTGGGCTTTTATTGTTTTGGTGCTAATTCTATCTCTGAGGAAGTTACGGGGTTTTCTCCATTTATGGTTTCCTCGAGGAAAAACACTGTGTTCATTGTCTCTTGTGTTTGATTGATGTACTTGTTATTCTCTCAGTTAAAGATCCTAATAATGCTAGCTTATTGTTGAAAAACTAACATGGTATCAGAGCTAACCTGAGAAGAAGACACTGTGCAGCTGCGGGAACTAGGGATTCCTAGTTTGTGGATCTTCCTCCAAATATTTTCTGCAAAAGTAAGGTGGAATAACTCTCATCCTTAGGGCGCATCTTTCTGTCGAAGCAGAATCCAATTCTGAGGTTTTTCAGTTTTGGACCCGACACTCCTGCTGGAAATTAGGGCTTTTCACAGAAGAGGAATTTTTCAGTGAGCCCAGGCCTGGATTGATCTCCTCCACAAAATTGAAGTTAGGGACAAATTTCAAGACATTTGGGTGGATAGATCTCTAGAAAAGCAAAACCCTAATTTGTTCCTGAACCAGCTCTATAGGATTTCAGCTCAAGTTTCAGATTCAACATCTTGACTTGGTAAGATCCAAAATCTTTTGTATTTTGATTTGAGGTTCTCAGTTAAGATGTCTCATCATACCAATCTTGATGAAAAGCTTGAGGGAGCTGATAACTTTCGAGCCTAGAAGTATAGGATCTCCCTGGTCCTGGAAGAGAATGAGTTAGACTTCTACATCCATGAGGAGGTTCCAGTTCCAGAGGGAGATGAGGCAAAGGCCTTACATAAGAAGAAGATGGTTATGGAAAATAGGATCATTGCTGATTCTATCAAGGATCACCTTATACCTCAGGTGTCCTCTCTCAAGACACCTAAAGCTATGTTTGATGCCCTAACCAAGTTGTTTGAAGGGAAGAACATAAACCAGAAGATGAATCTGAGGAATCAACTAAAGAATGTAAAGATTCAGAATGCAGAGACTATCCAGTCCTACTTCACAAGGGTTTCTTAGATCAAGGAACAATTAGAAGCTGTAGTTGAAGAAGTGGAGAATGCAGAGATTGTGATGACAACATTGAATGGCCTTCCTAGGTCATGGGATTCTTTCATCCAAGGAATCTATGCTAGAAAGAAGTTAGTCAAATTTAGCAGAATATGGGAAGAATGTTCTCAAGAAGAAGCATGGATAGCAGCTGGAGAAGAGAATATGGGAAGTGACGATCAAGCTCTCACAGTTCACTCTAAGAAAGGAAGAAGAAAACCTCATCACTTCAAGGGTAAGAATCCTCATCATAGAGATAACAATAGAAAGGACCCATCTAGATTAAGATGTTATACATGTGATGAAATAGGAAACTTTGAAAAAGACTATCCTAAGAACAAGGTCCACTCTCATAAGAATAAGGGGAACAAAAGAAGACATCATGCTCATGCTGCAGAGGATGAGGTACCATCCAAGAAAAGAACCAAATATGAAAGTGAAGATTCTTCAAGCGAGGATGAATATGTTTTGATTTCTGCTCTCATAGGTAACATTACTCATGGTAGTGATGATTGGCTTATAGAAAGTGGGGCTTCCAAACATATGACTGGATTCAAGGAATCCTTTGTAAGACTATCAGAACATGAATCACCTCACAAGGTGAAACTAGGAGATGACTACCAATATCCAATAAGAGGTAGTGGGGAATCTTCCTATAAACTAGACTCTGGAAAGTCTCTAACAATGAAAGAAGTATTGTTTGTGCCAGGACTCGAGAAGAACCTTCTCTCCATATCAGCATTGGATGCAAAAGGAATGAGGGTTGCTTCATAGATGGTCAAGTCATCATGTGGCCAAGAGGTAACACTATCGATGATGTAGTGGTGATTGGAGAACAAGAAGGAGGTTTGTACAAATTGAAGGGCCATCCAGAACAAGCCTTGATCCATGACATAGTAGAGCCAAATGAGTTTTGGCATAGAATGCTTGCACATGTGCATTACAGAGCACTACCTATTGCAAGCAAATCTGTTGAAGGTCTTCCAGAATTCCAAGCAAAACATGATGGGATCTGCAAAGGATGTGCAAAAATAAAGAATACAAAGAAGACATTTCCTAGCAGCGAAAGAAAAGCCAAAGGAATCCTAGAAATCATCCACTCCGATGTATGCGGTCCTATGTCATCAAACTCACTAAGAGAGTATGCATACTATGTTTCTTTTATTGATGATTTTTCTAGGAAGATACAGGTTTACTTCATGAAGAACAAAGACAACGTATTCAGAAAATTCAAGGAATTCAAAGCCTTGATCAAGAACCACATTGAAAATAAGATCAAGACTTTTCGATTAGATAATGGCGGAGAATTCACTTCAAATGAATTTAAAGAGCTATGCAAAGAATTAGGGATTAAGAGGGAGTTGTCCACTCTTTACAATCCACAATAGAATGGGATTGAGGGGGGAACGGAAGAACATAACTATCATGGAAGCTGCAAGATCCATGCTTCATGATCAATATCTTCCTATGCATATTTGGGCGGAACCTGCCAGAACAGCTGTGTATGTACAGAACCGTACTCCACATAGAGTACTCGAGAACAAGACTCCTGAAGAAGTCTTCTCTGGCAAGAAACCAAAAGTCAACCATCTCAGAATATTGAGCTGTCTTGTGTACAAACACATTCCAAAAGAGAAGAGAACAAAATTAGATCCTTCAGGAAAGAAGGGTATATTTGTGGGATACTCTGAAAGCTCGAAGCCTTACAGAATATATTTCCCAGGATACAAGAAGATTGACATCAGCAGGGATGTGACATTTGATGAAGACACAGCTTACAACAAATCCAGAAAGAGACCCACTGAAGAACCCGAAGAAGTAGAAGCACCCAGAATTCATGACACAACCATGAATGAAGAAACTCAAGAAGAAGATCGAGATTTTGAAGAACCACAAAGACCTGTAGATCCACCTTTGGAGAAGAATCCTCATAAGAGGAAACCTGCTTGGGTACAAGAACTTAGCCAAGGTGCAGAGAGATCTGGGGCTCCAAAAGAGAATCACAGAGAAAGAAAAGGGACCAGATCCTGCTCCGGGTATGTAGCTTTACTATGTGATTTCATTGATAAAGAACCTTCCAGTTACGAAGAAGCGGTAGAACGAAAAGAATGGAAGGATGCTATGATCAAAGAATACCAATCGATCATGAAGAATGATGTTTGGGATGTTGTCCCAAGACCAGAAGGGAAGTCAGTTGTAACTTCCAAATGGATCTACAAGATCAAGCATGCTGCAGACAGTAGCATTGAAAAACATAAAGCAAGATTTGTGGCACGAGGTTTCTCTCAGAAAGAAGGAATAGATTATGAAGAAACCTTTGCACCTATAGCTAGATACACTTCCATCAAATCGGTACTTGCTCTGGCTGCAGTGATGAAATGGAAGATACACCAAATGGATGTCAAGACTGCTTTCTTGAATGGTGTAGTAGAAGAGGAAGTTTATGTAGAACAACCACTCAGTTTTGAGACACATGACAGAGAGTCTCATGTATGCAGATTGAAGAAATCCCTGTACGGTTTGAAACAGGCGCCCAAGACATGGTATGGCAGAATTGACAGCTTTCTATCCAGTTTTGGCTTTACCAAGAGTAAAGTAGATTCCAACCTTTACTACAAGGTTGAAGATGGCAACCTAGTGATGCTTCTACTATATGTAGATGATCTATTTGTAACAGGTACGGATGGGTTGATTGCTGATATGAAGAGAAAGCTTGCTGCTGAGTTCAAAATGAAGGACTTGGGGATGATGCATTACTTTCTAGGTATGGAGGTGTGGCAGAGTACAGATGGAATCTTCCTTGGACAAGGGAAGTATGCAGTAGAGATCCTGAAGAGGTTTGGGATGATGGATTGCAAGGCTATGGCCACACCTATGGCATCAAACCTGAAAATATTGAGCGATGCTTCATCAGAGTTGGTTGATGCTATGATGTATCGTCAGATGATTGGGTCATTGATGTACCTGACGAACACGAGACCAGACATTTGCTTTGTTGTGAACACCTTGAGCAAGTTCTTGACAGATTAGAGAAATGTTCACTTGATTGCTGCAAAGCATATTCTGAGGTACCTGAGGGGTATAGTTGATTATGGGCTCAAGTACGATGCGAATCAAAAGATTAACCTGGAGGGTTATGTTGATTCAGATTGGGCAGGCAGTGCCATCGATAGGAAGAGCACTTCAAGGTGTTGCTTCAGTATGGGATCAGGTGTGATCTCTTGGTTTAGCAGGAAGCAATCCTGTGTGGCACTGAGTACAGCTGAAGCAGAGTATGTCGCAGCTTCTTCAGATAGTTGTGAGGTAGTATGGCTACGAAAGCTACTGTCTGATTTATTTGATCTCCAGTTGGATGCTACTTGTATACATTGTGACAACCAGAGTTGCGTAAAGTTGTCAGAGAATCCCGTGTTCCATGACAAGTCGAAGCATTTCGATATCAAGTACCACTATATCAGGGATATGATGCAGAGGGGAGTAGTGAAGCTCTAGTATGTTGCAACAGAGGAACATATAGCTGATGTCTTGACAAAGCCATTGACTAGGGTGAAGTTCGAGTACTTCAGGGAGAAGCTTGGTGTTCTCCAGGTCAACATTTACTCCAAGGGAAATTGATGAGTCCCATAGCCTTTCTGTCATGGTGAGAGGATTGGTTCCTTCCATGGTCAGATGTAAGGGATGAGCCATTCTATCATGGTGAGAGGATTGGTTCCTTCCATGTCAGATATGAGTGCTGAGATCCCTTGCAATTCTGACGAGTAGGTTAGATATAAGGGTTGAGCCATTCTGTCATGGTGAGAGGATTGCTTCCTTCCATGTCAGGTATGAGTGCTGGCCATTCTATCGAGTAGGACAGATGTAAGGGAAATTCCCATTCTTTGAATGGAGCTGCCTAGTGAGGTATCAGGAAAACTCAGTCTAGGATTGAGAAGCCATTCTGATGTGATAGAGGGATGTGTTCCCACTTGATCAGATGTAAGGGCTGAACCATTCTATCATGGCTAAAGGATTAAGTTCCTTCCATGTCAGATGTGAGTGTTGGTCATTCTGACGAGCAGGTCAGATGTAAGGGCAACTGCCATTCTTTAGGATAATGGAGGCACCTGGTCAGTTACAAGGTAGCTCAATCGAGGAGGACTGGGGGCCATTCTGATATGATTGTAGGATTGGTTCCTACAAGATCAAATGTGAGTGTAGAGCCCTTCCATAATTGTGAGCAGGATGTGTTCTCGCCTGGATGGATGTAAGTGCAGCGCCCTTCCATCATTGTGAGCAGGATGTGTTCCTGCCTGGATGGATGTAAGTGCAGAGCCTTTTCATCATTGTGAGCAGGACGTGTTCCCACCTGGATGAATGTAAGTGCAGAAATATTTCGTCATTGTAAGTAGGATGTGTTCCAGCCTGGATGAGAGTCTTTCATCATTGTGAGCAGGATGTGGTTCCAGCCTGGGTGAAAGATTAGAGTTCTTCCATCATTGTGAGCAGGATGTGGTCCCAGCCTGGATGAAAGTGAGGAAATATTCCATCATTGTGGGTAGGATGTGTTCCGGCCTGGATGGAAGTGCAGAACTCTTCCATCATTGTGAGCAGGATGTGTTCCAGCCTGGATGGATGTGAGTACTGTGCCTTTTTGACGAGTAGGTTAGATATAAGTGCTGAAGAAGACCTACATGGGGGCTAGGCCTACAACCAGCATGAAAAAGGGCTGGCTCTGTAGAACTTCCTGTGATGAGAAGAATAATGAGATAGAACCAGTGATGATCCAGATCCAGTGATGATGATCCAACAGTGATGATCCAGATTGAGTGATGATCCAGATCCAGTGATGATGATCTAGATCGAGTGATGATCTAGATCCGGTGATGATGATCCAAGTCCAGTGATGATGTCCCATGATGATCCAGATTGAGAGATGATCCAGATTCGAATATGAAGATGACTTAAAGATAAAGATGACCTGAAGACGAAGATGAATTGAAGACTCAGAAGACTTGAGATGCAGATGACGAGATGATCTAGCTGATACAGAGAAGAAGACTAGTACTGAAAATTGTGTTGAAAGAATACCTTCCTAGTTAAGAGGGAGTGTTGATGTATTTGTAACTTTGGAATGTATTCATTTATGTATCTTATGTATTGTAACCCGATGTTTATTCCGGGATGTATTTATAATGTAATTAAGTCATGTTGTCATGCCCCGATGTTCTGATCAGGAGGATCAATAATGTAAACAAGTAATGTCAAGTCATTGTGGGTAACCCTTCGATTGTCTAAGGGTTAAAGTCCCCGCAGTTTCAGGGCACTAGGGTTATTAGACTCTCCTAGTAGAGGTCGGCCCTGGTAGGGTTTTAGTCATGTCGAGATTAGTATAAATAGAGAACTGGAGTCTCTATTTATCACAAAATTCATACACACTCAAGTGTAGTGCATAGTTGAGGAAGGAGAAGACACTGGGGCTAGACAAGAAGAAGATTACTACTGTTGGGAGATCACTTACTGTTTTGGTGTTGATTCTATCTCTGAGGAAGTTGCGGGGTTTTCTCCATTTATGGTTTCCCTGAGGAAGAACACCGTGTTCATTGTCTCTTGTGTTTGATTGCTGTACTTGTTATTCTGTCAGTTAAAGATCCTAATAATGCTAGCTTAATGTTGAAAAACTAACAGAGCTGACCAGCAGAGCCACCATGACTCTGATGGCGAATCCTCTACAAAAACCCCCCTCGACGTTGAGGCACAACGTATATTTAAGGAGATAAGGATGAAGAGGAAAATGGATCAGGATGCCAACAACAGTACCACATCCGCATTGGAAGCACAATTACAATGGCTTATTAAGGCCACCATGGATTCATTTGATGTTGCCGCAAAATAAATGAGGAGGTCTGGTGAGGAAGGTTTTTCTGAGGTATGCACAAAGCTAGATTCTATATATAATGTTGTAACAAGAAAAGGACTAGAAAGTACAATTATGCAGGATTTCATGTCGATTAGCACTAAGCCACAGTCTAGGAACGTTCAGGTTCCCTTGACTTTGATTGACGATGGACGAGAGGATATCAACCCCTCACTGTAGCAGGTGTAGAGCATAGCATTGCCTTGGACAACAACAAACTATCGACTCAGATGCTAGTAAACATGCAGTAGATCGCCAACCAAGAGTTGGATGATAGGCCGAAGGAGCTCAGGGACTGGTACCTGGGGTCACAAGCTAAAGATGAGAAATTGAAGAAGGAAGTAGGGGAGCTGCGACATGTAAAGGAGCAGCTATCAGCAGAAAGAGCACAGGAGATCGAATCATTGAATATGATGTAGGATGAACTGAAGAGGAAAGCTTCTGAGGAGATTACTACATTGAAAAAGGAAATAGACCACTTTGTTATCGATAAGGCACAACTATTTTCTAGCAGAGGATATGTCAAAGAGGCCATTTCTAAGGCCTGTCAACACATCCATGAAAGCACAGTGGAGCTAGATGCCGTCGCCAAGTCCAAGTGACTTGGAGAAGTTATCACGAAAATCTAGCTGGACAATAGCCTATTAAATGCTATGGTCTACCCAGAGACACCACCAGAGCAGGTTTCAAAAAGGGAGAGTGCCATTGAAGAGACTGCGGCACAGTTTGATGACATGGAGAAATATGCAAAGAAGGTCATGGAGGAAACGACACAATTTTGGGGTAGTGTCGTTAAGGATGAGCAACTCGATCAACTAACCAAGCAGTTATGGGAAGATGAGACCCAGTTGGAAACATTGAAGATGATGATAAGGACAATTCCACCAATTCTGTTGATCACACAATATGAAAAACTGAAGGAGCTCCAGTAGCGAGTTGCAAAGGCATAGGAGCAATAGCAAAAATGCAATGACCAACTTAACGAGTTCGGGGAGATTGGCGCACAACTGTTGAGAAAAGTTGTCGCTGCACTGTAGGTGGTGCAATATGGAAAGAAAGAGGTCAATGCCAAGATGGTAGAGCACCTGTTGAAGTAGGATCACCTTACATGTTAGGATGTTGTTGAGAAAGTCAAAGTGCAAGTCACATAAATTTCTCAGCAATGCGAAGACTTCAAGATTAAAATCAATGAGTACACTAAGTCTGCCTGATGTGGCTCAAGGACGAGCCACAAGACTATGTTGGGGGCCTATTGGAAAGGGGTTGGGGTAAGTTGCGCAACATCGCAGATGCTGCACAAGCACATAAGACACCATGCAAGACAAATATAGCGCAATAGGGAGAAGATAGACTACTTTTGATTATTTTGTGTCATTTTTTGTACTTGTTGACCATTTTTGTGGATATTGGTCATTAGTTAGTTAAATCAGTTAGGAGTTAGTTAGAAGTGGACCATGAATGTAGAGGTGCAAGCCTATATATAGAAATAATAATTGTGAATGAAGATACCATTGGATATCAAGAGACAAACATAGATATAGAGAACAAGTTGTTATCTTTCTGAGATGAATTGTTATCTTTTTTGATATGTGGGTGATTGCGTAGAAGTAATATGATAAGATGGATGTTGATCTGAATTGTTGTTATCTTCTTTTGTCCTTTTATATCTTTCTGTTCCTGCAAACCTGATGATGCATGCTAAGTGAATATGAATTATGGATCTATGATGCGATGTTTTATAGTTTATGAATAATATCATGTTTTTCAATCTAGATCTGTTACAGTTATGAATGAATGATGCGCAATAATGAATGGTTTTGTTTGTAAAGTTGATCTCATCTAGTTGTTAAACTGATAAACCGTAGATTCCCTAACCATCTTCTATACTGCGGAAACTTGGTTCCTTCATCCCTCCCTCAAACATCTTGGGTGAGACCTCATCTGATCTGCGGGTGTTGCTAGAAGGGGTAAAACCCGTCTGGGCCGATGCTCAGGGAGATCGCAGAAATTCGAGTGTCAACAGAGTGGGACCCCTGTTGATTATGTTTTTTTGGTTAAGGGTTGAGCCAAGAACGATCACTTGATCCTTTTGCAACAACACTATTGATCCTTCGTAGCAGCACTTCGATCTTCTTGATCCTTTGCCATAATACTTCGATCTTCTTGATCCTTTGCAGCATCACTTCAATCTTCTCAATCCTTTGCAGCAACACTTTGATCTTCTCGATCCTTTGTAGCATCACTTTTATCTTCTCAATCCTTTGTAGCAGCACTTCGATCTTCTTGATCCTTTGCAGCAACACTTTGATCTTCTCGATCCTTTGTAGTAACACTTCGATCTTTCAATCCTTTGTAGCCACACTACATGTAGTACACATGATATCTTTGCGAGATGATCAATCCCTATCACTTTAGAACATAGTTCGAAGGATGATGCAATCATCCATCATCCTACTCCCCCCTTAACGAGGAGGGTCCATAGTATCAACCAGCTGAATCGTCTACAACTGAATAGACATCTCGACTGCACCTAGATGCAGGACCTATTGTCCATAAGGACTCATAGTAGTGCATCCTGAGCTTCAAATATAGGACCACTCCTAAGTGAGTGTTATACTACGATATCTACATATACATGTAGGCATACTCTCCATACAAGAGTATTGTCTAGAGCTACAGATTTTGACTGCACATAGGTGTCAGCCCTCATCGTAGGATATCCTCACCTAGTTAGAGCTAGGACCACTCCATGCGAGTGTTGTAATATGGCATCCATGAGGACTCATCATAGAGCATCCTTTCCACTAAGGATAGGACCACTCCCAAGCACGGGGACTTCACTTAGTGAACATCTCACATAGCACGTGCGATCGTGGGATATTAAAGAATACCCTTAATTTCTAGAGATATTGACCCAAAATATTTTTGTTGAAACCCCCTCCCAATACTTAAAACCTCCTCCCCTCCCCTTTTTATACCTCAATCCTTATAAACCACCCTACCCACCCCCACCTTAAACCCATCATCCCCCCCAATACCTGCAATATATTGGTTCAATTTTTAATAATTAAAACCCGCAATATGAACTAACGTGATAGGATATTGGTTAACAAGTGAATCCCCCGTGCTCCCAAGTGAGTGTTATTCTATGGAATCTACATATAAATGTAGGTATACCCTCCATGGGAGAGTAATGTTCACAAAGAAGATCTTGATCACATGTAAATTTCAGCCTTGTCATCCATAAGGACACATCGTAGAGCATCCTCAGCTCCAAATCTAGGACCACTCCTAAGCGATTGTTATTCTATGGTATCCATAAATAAATGTGGGTACTCTCCATGCGAGAGTAATGTCTGTAGGGCCATCCTTAGTAAGGACCACTCCTAGGAACAAATTGTTATTTCCTGTTAGACCATACTATCATACACAAGTCAATGTTGGACCTTGTTAGCATCTTGAGGAGCACTTGGCCTCTTTCATACGGGAGCATCACTATCATCCCATCATTGATGTCAGTCTTATCATCACTTCCCCTTTCCTTGGAGGATCCATATTATCAACCTGCTCCCCCTTTGTTCGAGGAAGGTTCATATCTTTGACTTGCCCTTCGTTTCCTAGGGGAGTCCATATCTTCGACCTGCCCTTCGTTTCCTAAGGGAGTCCATATCTTCGACTTGTTCCTCCTTTTTCGAAGACAATCCATATCTTAATCATTGTTCCTCCTTGTGATTAAAGTCTTTTCGAACTACACCAATAATGTCACAAAAATGTTTAAACTTTATTCGAGATAGAGGCTTGGTCAACACATCAGCAACTGGCTCATAGGTAGTCACATATTGGAGTTTTATAGATCCCTTTTGTACCATACCCCTATATAAAAATATCATATTTCTATGTGCTTTGATTTATCATGGAACAACGGATTTTGTGTCATCTTTATACAACTCTGGTTGTCACAAAGAATCACTCTGGTGTCCAACTCCATGTCAAATAGTCCTAACATTAGTTTCTGAATCCATATCGCTTCAAAACTAACATAGCACGCTGCTATGTACTCTACTTTAGCTGTGTTGAGAGCAACATTGGACTATTTCTTATTAAACCATGAGATCATGGAGGATCCCAGACAATAACATCCACCTAAGGTGCTCTTTCTGTATGTGGCACTTCCTGCAAAATCTGAATCTGCATATCCATATAATATGTAGTCATGATCTCTACCATAGTAAATTCCCAAGTCTATTGTACCTTTTAGGTACCTCATCACATGCTTTGCAGCTATCAAGTGAACCCTTCTAGGTTTAACTACATACTTACTTAAGGTGTTCGCAACAAAGCATATATATGGCCTTGTATTCATCAGATACATCAATGAACCAATAATCTATCTGTATTGAGTCATATCCACTAACTTAGATGACACAGATACCAACTTCAGGTTGGTGTCCATGGGTGTGGCCATGGATTTACAATCCAACATATCCAATCTTTTTAACATTTACGCTGCATACTTTCCCTTATTCATAAAGATTCCTTCTGGGATCTACCACACTTCCATCCGGAGGAAATAATGCATCAATCCAAGACCTTTCATCTCGAATTCTTCAGCTAGATTCTTCTTGCAATCTGTGATATGTTTCTCATTTCCTATAAGAAATATATCATCCACATACAATAATAGTATGACAGGTTCATCATCCATAATATTCATGTAAAGGTTAGGATCAACCTTACTTTTGGTAAATCCCAAGCTTGTCAAGAAGTTATCTATTCTACCATACCAAGATCTAGGAGCTTGCTTCAGTCCATATAGATCCTTTTTCAACTTACATACATGAGTCAATTTTTCTTTAACTTCAAATCCTTGTGTCTGTTCGATATAAACCTCTTCCTCAATCACACCAATCAGGAAGTTTGTCTTTACATCCATTTGGTGTATACCCCACTTCATCATGGAAGCAAGAGCTATGATTGTTCTGATGGAAGTGTACCTTTGTACTGGAGCAAAAGTCTCTTCATAATCAATCCCCTCTTTCTGAGAGAATCCTATAGCCACAAATATTTCCTTGTACTTTTCAATACTTCTATTAGAAAAATGTTTGATCTTGTAGATCCATTTCGATGATACGACACTGTTGTTTTCTGGTTTGGGTACTATATCCCAAACATCATTCTTCATTATTGACTGGTCTTCTTCTGTCATTGCTTCAACCCACTCTTTCTTCTAGACAAATTCCTCATAGCTGGTGGGTTCTTGATCTACAAGGTCACACATCAAAGCTACATAAATGGAGTATGGCTTTTATCTTTTTCTTGTTCTTGTGGAGCCTTCTGGAGCTCCATACTTCTTTTCTTCTTGTATGATTTCTCTTACCCAAGCAGGTTTTCTCTTTCGAGAGATATCCATAGTAGGGGGTTCCTGAGTTTCTAGCATATCATGATATTCAGATGCTACTATTTCAAGAGAGGGTTCAACTTCTACCATTCTGGGAGGTACATCCTCTTCATGTAATTCTTCAAGCTGACACCTTCTAGATTTCTTGAGAGCTGTCTCTTCATCAAATGTTACATCCCTACCAATATCGATATGATGGAATCCTGAAATGTGTATCTTGAAGGCTTTGGAGACTTTAGAGTATCTAACAATTATTTCGTTCTTTCCAAAAGGATCCAACTTGGTTCTCTTCTCTTTCAGAATATGCACATATACTGGACAACCAAATATCTTGAGATGGATCACTTCAGGTTTCTTTCCTGTATACATTTATTCAAAAGTCTTGAATCCAAGAGCAGTATGAGATAATATATTCTGCACATACACAACTGTCCTTGCTTCTTTATCCCACAGGTGCACGGGGAGGTCTTGGTCATGAATCATGGTCTTTACTGCTTCCATAATGGTTCTATTCTTTTTTTCTGCAACACCATTCTTTTGGGGATTATATGGAGTTTTTAGTTCCCTATTTATTCCTACCTCCTTACAGAATGCTTCAAATTCCTTTGAAGTGTATTCTCCACCATTATCTGATCTCAATGTCTTGATTCTCTTTTCTGAATGGTTCTCTATCAAGGATTTGAATTCCTTGAATTTCCCGAACACTTCACTCTTGTTCTTCAAGAATTATATCCATGTCTTTCTTGAATAGTCATCAATAAATGCGACATAATATTCATATTCACTTAATGATATGGAGGGCATATGAAGACATACATCAGAATGAATTATTTCTAATGTACCTTTAGTCTTTGTTTCACTTTTCAGAAAGGGATTCTTGATGTTCTTTTCTCTTGCACATTCTATGCAAGTTCCCTAATGAAGAATCTTTAGATTTGGTAACCCTATTACCACCTTGCCCACATAGGGTAGTGCTTTGTAGTTGATGTGAGAAAGCCTCCTATGCCATAGTTCACTTGAGCTGGTAGTCTCATGGACAAGGATTGTCTCTGAATGTCCTTTGAGTTTCACATACCTCCTTCTTCTTCACCAATGACCCCACCATATTCAGGTGTCTTTCCTTTGGACCACATAACTACTTGCCCATCTATAAAAGCAACTCTATATCCTTTCTTATCTAGATCTGAAATGGAAACTATATTCTTTTTCAAACCTGGTACATATAATACTTCCTTCATCTTCATGGAAGTCCCAGAGTCAAGATTGTAGCTTGATTCACCAATACCTTTGATGGGGTATTGATAGTCATATCCCAATGATACCTTTTGAGGAGATTTATTTTATTCAAGTCTTGACAGAGTTTGCTTCTTCCCTGTCATGTGATTTGAAGCACCATTATCAATAAGGCATGTATCTTCTCCAGGTGTTACATGCCCACAGAGTGTAGAGAATAATACACATTCCTCTTTTATTAGTCTCTTTCGAGTTCTTTCTTCATCATCCTCATCCTCATCTTCATCTAGATGAACATGATGTATCTTCTTGTTGTTGTTTTTCTTTGGTGATGGACACTATTTGGCAAGGTTTCCTATCTTATGACAGTTGTAGCATTGATATTTTGAGTAATCCTTCTTTTTATTTTGAAACTTCTTCTTTGAAGGTTTATGGTTACCTTTCTTGAAGTTTGATTTTTTTATTCCTTTAGTATGGATGGATAGAGCTTGATCATATTCTCTAAGTAGATATTCTCTGTTAGATACTCTAGCTTCTTCTTGAATGGAATCTTCCAGTATTATGTCAAAATTCGTACTTTCTTTTTTGAAACACAGAGTCTATATGAATGAGTCCCAAGGTCTAGTGAGACCATTGAGAGTAGTCATAACTAGTTCATCCCCATCAAGGGTGTATCCAATGTCATTTAGTTGTTCTCTAAATTGGGATACCCTTGTGAAGTAAACTTGAATAGATTCTCCTTTTCTCGTCTTGGTTCCCTTCAATTGAGCTCTCATATTCATCTTTCTGTTGATGTTCCTTCCCTCATACATTCTAGAAAGTGCATCATACATTTGATTTGGTGTCTTCTTATATTACACTTGAGGTATTAAGTGATCTTTGATAGAATTAACAATGATCCTCATTTTCTTGATTAGGTCTTGTTCATACTTCTCCTTAGATTCATATTCTTTAGGTTTTGCAACTTCATCCTTGATGTAATTCTCACTGACCATTCTCTTTCAGAATGCGGCCAATCCTATACTTCCATGCTAGGAAGTTTTCTATGCCTTCTAGTTTATCCTCAAGCTCAGTGCTTGGGGTTATCTTATCTAGGAGGTCACTAAAAATTAAAATTTCTCAAAATGAAAATCTGAACTTATCAGGGTATGCGCTTGACTGAGGCGAGTTGGTTGGTCCACTTGGTTTCCGGAGATCCCAAAAATTCATCCTTCAAAACTTGCTTGCGAGTTTGTAACTTCTGCAGAATTTTTGGTTTTGGTTTTCTACAGTTTTTTGGTGTAGGGCCAAACTAGGGTTTGGATTTCCTGGAGATTCAACCACCCAAAAAATTCGATTCTGGGCTCAATATATTCACTCTAGGGAGGCACAACTTTCTATGCAAGAAAATCTTCCAAATTCCAAACTTGGCAGAAACCCTAATTTCTTCCAAAGAGGGAGGAGAGAGAGTTTCACCTTGTGAAAGCTATTATATTCAGGCTAGCTCTGATACCATGTTAATATTTCATATGATAGACTAGATATCATTAGTGTTCAATACAAATTCACAACAATAGCATATGTAGAATCACAAGATAAACACAATATTTATCTTGGGAAACCCTAAAGGGGAAGAAAACCCAACGAAACTTCCTATGTATAAGATGTATAAGATATAACCCCCAAAACATGTATTCTCCTCCTTACTCTTCTATCTCTCTCTCTCTCTCTCTTATGCGCTACACAAGTGAGTGAGTCTATGTTATAATGAGGAACACAACTCCTCTATTTATACACATTATGTCAACTGAATTTTACCCTAGACAAGTCGACCCCACTTGAATGACTGGACTGAATTCACCTAAGAAGACTCAAAAAAATATTTTATATTATTCATTAGGGTACTAATGACCCGACTTACAATGGAGGATTTGCCTCATGACTCTATGATGACCAATTGCAATAGTAAGATCCCGACAGAGGAATAATAACATCTCCCTTGGACTACATTTGTAAAATACATTTAGAATGTCCTTTGAAGTTACAATATTTCAACAAATTCCTCCATAAGTGATCTTCCTTCTAGAACAAATCCCTTGAATGAACTTGGAATACAATTCAAAGTTGTAATCTATGCTTTTGCTTCTTCGACACTGTCTCTAATGGATTTTAATTGCTCCTCGAGCTGAGATATTCTTGTGAAGTAATATTGAATTCATTCTGACATTTGCATCTTCACATCCTTGAGTTGAGTTCTCAAGGTCATATTTGTACAATATAGTCATTGCATCGAACATCTCCTTAGGATTATTCAAGGATGATACATGTGAGATCTAATGGAGACATAAATATCCCTCTTGGATTTGACTAGGTCCTTCTCATGCTTTTCTTTGTAGCTTCTTCTTTGACATAGTTTTGTAAGTCACACTTATTCAATTATGAGGAGAAATCTATACTTCCATGCTCATAATTTCTCATCTCCTTCATGCTTGGTACTGTTTGTCATCATGATAAAAATGAGAGTCTCAAATGGAAAAAAAGAGGAAAGAACTTACCAATGAGATTGCTTCAACTTGATGCCTGCTTGAAATATTTATGGAAGAATGCTTGTGGTGGTCCTAGGGTTTGATAGAGAAACCCTAATTTTTCAACTTAGGTAACTTTAAGATCTGATTAGATAGAAAGATGTGCCTCCTCAAGGTGAGCTTATCAACATACTTATTTTCCCAAAACTATGGACATAACGACAAAATATCTGATGCCCTGGTTTTCCCTAGCAGTAGTGTTAGGTCAAGAATTGAAAAATCCACAAAATGAGAAACTTCTTACATAGAAATATGCTCCCTCCTAGGGTGAGTTTGATAGTCCTCATTTTTCAACTTATCAATGGAGGGAAGTGCCCAGAACAGGAAATCCTAGTTTTCTACAATTTCTTCTACAGAATTGTTTGATCTTGATTCTGATATATCTCTGAAATTATTTCTCCTTAAGGGATAAAACATTGTCCTGAAATAACCTGATCTGTATTCTTTCCAACCCCATGGACTAGATTAGTATTTTATTCACAAAGTGGAACTTATGTTAAGTTTCCCAAGGTGACCTTTTAAAGGACTTGTTAAGTATAACGAACTTGTATGGACTGTCATGTGTCATTGTTTCAACTTCGGGGTCTTAAACCCGCACCAAAGAAACTACATTCTATTCCCTATTTGCAACTTTTTGATAAATTTGATTTGGACCTTCCTATCCTGAGATATATAAATTATCCCTAGGTCACATGTTTAAGGCTGAATTTTGGAAGAGGTTTGAACCCTTATTTGGAGGAATCAAATATCCTAAAATTTAGTGAATATGAGGTTGAAAATCACACACAAGGAACATAAATATTTCATTTGCGACTTGTAAAAGTTTCATTTTCTGAGAATTTTCCAAACTTGAGTTATCGAAAAAATTCCAAGATGACTATATTTTTCCTTCTATGTTTTTTCAAGCATGAAACCCTAATCTCTAGTAGCTGTAGTTGTAGCATTGTTTCGGCTGCACAAAGAATTATTTTAGGGGGGATCTGATACCATGTTAATATTTCAATGGTTATATAAGATCTAAAAACATTTATCATTATAACATCATAACCATATACAAAAGGATCACTGAAATAAAGACGAGCACAGCCACACAAAATAACACAAAGATTTATCCTGGGAAACCCTCGTGGGGGAGAAAACCCAACAAAAATTCCTTGATATAGTATTCAAACAAGTACAACATAAGACCCCAAGAATAATACTTTTAAGACACTAAGAATAAGACTTGACTACTTCCTCTTCTCTATATGGACTGCTCCTTCTCTCTCTAATGCAGCTGCTTAACTCTGAGTGTGTCCAAATGAGGGAGGTGCCTCCCCTATTTATAATGATAAGTGGAGAGGCCTAATAAAACAACATGGCCTACCTATCCTACCAATTAGTGCCTACTTACCTTGGGATACTTAAAATTACATTTTAATAATAGTTTTGTGGGTACTACTGACCCGACTTACAACAGAGTTTTTACCTCAAGACTTTACATGACAAATTATATCAATGAATTCCCTAATCGGAGGAACAACATCTTTGAAAGGTAAAATAATAATAATAATAATAATAATAAAATAGAATATCTTCTGCAGTTACATTTCTTTAACATGAAATTGAGAGCAACTTGTTTAAATTAGATTAAAAAACCCTTAACATGGTTAAAGCTTAATTCAATGACATATTGGAATAAAGGAGGAGGTGATAAGAGCCCCTAATGGAGGAATACACGCATAAATGATGTTAGGCATGCTTGCAATGATGAATTAGGGTAATAATTTTATTGTTAATGAGGTCAACCATTATAACAGGGTCACCAACTCAAAGAAAATTGATTTTGAAGTTTGACATTTCAATGTTGAAGAGACTAACCTTGACCCAATGAAGAAAAATTGCATTTGTTATTGGAGCATATATGTGGAGGATAAAAGAGGCCCATTAGGTCTTAGAAGAGCATTGGGGGGTGCATTTTAGCTTGAATACCTTCCATACGATCTTCTGTGGACTTATAAAACCTAAAGGACCATTGTCACATACCCCAATTTTGTAAAATTATGTAAAGTGTTTTATTATATTTCTGAGACATTATGTTAAAATTAATCCTAAGTAGGGATTGATGACTCAGCAGAGTCAACAATAATGGAGTGTAATTCAGAATATTTTATTATTTAATAAATAAATTATGGAGACAACAGCATGGGAGAGATGTTAAAAAGAGGTTACTGGTCAAACTGGTGGATGGAACTAGGTGGCAGGCAAAAGACAAGTGGCAACATCCTCAAACACTTCCTAAGTTGCAGGTGGCAACTTCCCTATATTTGGGGTCATGATTCCCCAAGAAAGTGGAATGTGAGCAGGTGGCTCATTAAATGACAGTTAACCCAACTAGGACCTAGGCAATCTTTAAAAGTACTCAATGAAGAGAGCTCAGGGCTCAGTTATTTTCCAGAGAGAATGCATTCAGGTGAATGTTATTCAGGAAATTCATTGAGGAAGAGGGAAAAATAGTAAGGAAGTTGTTTGAGAGGAATGCTGCAGTAACTTGGTTATTTTACAGCTTTTTAGCTGGGAGAACTTACTGATAAGTTCTGAGTTAATACTGAGTTGAAGACTGGTATCTGACTTTGCTGCACCTAGTTCCAGCCAGGGAGACCAGAGCAAGCTCGGGGGTCCTAAGAAGTCACTGTCTGAGCGCTCTCCAGGAGTTGGTAGGGAGGAACGACCTCCCATTGCTGTTGTTGTCCACAGCTTAATCAGGTTCTGTCATTCACTTCTTTATGATTTCTGAGTATGAATGGATGAATATTATGTTAATTTACATGTCTGAGTAATTAAACATGTTAGTATTCACTGTGTTTTTCCACGTCTGGTATCACCAGACCGTACTCTAGCACAGTATCTCAGTATGGAGAAGTAGTAAAATTATGAACTGAGTTTCCTAATTTTATTACTGTTACTATAAGTGTTTTTATAGATTCATGAGTTATCTTTCTACAGTCTTAAAACTATTCTAGTACTGTAACTTTGTTTTCTGGAAGTCTTAGCTGTAAAAATGAAGAGTTAGAATAAGTATTTTTGTAGTGGAAATTATAATTGTTATCTTCTATTTTAAAATAAATACATTACCGACAGAAGGACATAAGTATTTATCTACACCTATCTAACAGATGTTACAGTTAAAGTATTTTAGTAACAGTCTGCATTATAGCAGAGAATGCTAATTTTCCGAGTTACTGTACACTCATTTTATTCAGCTAGGTCAAAGTATATTTTTTATAACTGTTATTCTATTTTAAAACCTGGTAAATAAATGCTATTTCATATACAGGTATTTGAATAGATACTATACAAAATTATACTGTATTATTAAATAAGTATTATAAAGAAATATTCAAACCTGATAACTAAATAAAGAACCCTAATTAAATAATGGGTAATAATACTAAAACAACATTCATAGTAACAGCAGAAGAAGTAATATTGTATTATAGTACTACAATGAAGCAATATGTTATACAGTATAACAAATAACATTCAGGTAGTATAGTAATATACTAATTAAGACTTAGTTATTTATACCCAGAATAC
Organism: Pseudotsuga menziesii; assembly: GCA_001517045.1. NCBI lineage: Eukaryota > Viridiplantae > Streptophyta > Pinopsida > Pinales > Pinaceae > Pseudotsuga > Pseudotsuga menziesii. Next base: position 1,747 of record LPNX010657381.1, on the reverse strand, counting down.
AGATAAATAAAGTATATTTATGATCTAATCTTCCAATGTGCTATGTAAACAAAATAAATGTTATTAAAAGACATTGGTAATAATTAAAAGATTACAAAAGAGTAGCATTATATTACTCAATATCAAAGTATAAAAACAATACTGTTTACAAACAGTAGATCAGGGTTAAACCCTAGATCTTTAATCCTTGCAAATAAATATTATTTAAAAAAAAATAAGACATAAATTCATTACAGGCGCAATATAAAAACAAGATTTTAAGACTGTTATGAGCCTGAAGGCTATTTAATTACTGGACAGATATAAAACAAGTAATGATGTATTAAATAAATCAAGGTTTATCTGTACCAAAAGAAGAAGGTATGAGTACAGGACGCTCGACAATCGAGCTTATGTTTATAAACCTAATCAGTAACCTAACGAGACAAATGTCTCTTCATTCTAAATCTTATTAAATAAAAATAACTAATAAAATTTACAGCTGGGCTATTAAATGAAGCACAGTAAGCATTCTTTTGTTTTCTTTTATCTTTTCAGTACAGCATTAAGTAAATACAAGAAAAAGAACCAGTTTTCAAAATATGGTAGAACGGAGGGTAAAAACCCTACCCACGATAAGTAATCACATAAGACTGAAAACTCTGTTCATTTATTAACCCATAGCTGTAAATGCAAGGCTCACGGCCTGTAAAAACACATTAACCCTGTAATAACGCGAAGGCTTACAGCCTGCAAAATTGCTTACAAAACCTACAGTAATTAAAATCAAAGCTTTACATTCACGGCCGTAGCCGGAAGGCTCTCATAAGAGCTAGGGTTTAACCTGTAGAGCTAAAACTGTGAAACAAATAAACCTTAATGCATGGAGGACAACCAGGGTTGCTTCGAACAGCCAGCATAGCCACTTAAGGGTTCAGACAAAGGAGATGAGCCGTGGAAGGACCAAGGCTTACCGTGGCCTGCGCTATTGGAACCTTGATGCTCTTTTTGTTTGCAGCAGATAGTATAGCTGGTAGACATCTGCATTAATATATTAAAGCCGACTGTCAGTCATGTTTGTAACAATGCAAGAAGTGTAATAACATTTATTCACTCTACATCTTAAGAAACAATTCTTACCTGGGTTTTCTGCAAGTTAATGTCGTGGCCAGCTGAATGGATAACCTGCCAGGTCGATGGCGAAGGACTGTTTTTAATTCTTTTAACCATTAAAATCACAGGAAACCCCCAACGAATCGCCAAGGAAGTATAAACCCTACAGCTGCAACTTTTCCTCTCTATCTTTAACTCATAGCCTGCAGATAGCACCGGCCATGTTAATCAGAAGGTATAAAACACTCTCGCAGTATTAAGAGGAGCAGGACTTGTATAGAACCGAGCAACCAGCAGTGGCGAATCTTTAAGGTAGCAACAAGCAAGTTTATGACTTAATAACTCTCACGTTCCAGTGGCAGAGCTCGCGAGGAGCCGAGGTACTAGGAGGTGCGATGGAGGTCAACACAACGGCAGAGGTGGTCCGAAGAAATTGCAGAGCGGCCAAAGGGCCCGAGGGCGAAGAGGAATGAAGAGCTAGGGTTCTTTCAACCACTTATAGCGCCAAGGAAAGGCTGATATGCGTCCACGTAATGTTTTTTAATAATTGCCATAGTATTATTATCACTCCAAAGTCCACGACCTATGATTGTAATCAACCAAAATCATCGCTGGAATGTTCTTTTGGAAGCTTTACACCTTGGTTTATACCTAC
>LPNX010657367.1:344593-513555 GCA_001517045.1 Pseudotsuga menziesii | reverse complement strand
AGTATCACATCAACTGAGTAACAAACTTGGCCACACAGCTCCACGTCCCTGCTTCATCAGCCCTTCGGTATCTGCCACCTGTTTCCTACAGAGGAAGAGTATACTTTGTTTTTCCTAGCCGCTCTATAGCCTTCCACTGCTCGACACTTGGGGTGTCGCTTTCCATCATTTCCCGGATGGCTACCTCGAGCTCCATGTATGTTTCGTAGGACTTCTTAAGCAGTCTGGCTCTGATAGCTGTAAACTTCTGCAGGACTTTGAAATCTTCAGTTAGCACGTCCACAATGGTTTGTCCCGACAGGCTTTTCTCTAGCTCATTAAACTTTGAATGGTCCATACGAGCCCTGACAATCAGGTGATTATAATGTTCCTGTGAGAGCAATCGACCCTTTTCGTTCCAGAAGCACGGCAACCCTTCTTCGAACAGCCTTTTGAACTCTTTTTTGAACCTGTTGACCTCTACCATCAATTCCTCTGATTTGTCCTGAACCACCTTCATTAACTGGTGCTTGTGAACTATTTTCTTTGCTGACAGGACTATTGAGACTCTGTCCTTTATGCCTATATCATGCAACTTTTGATATGTTAACGAATTCAGGAAATCCAGGGTGTTTTGGGCGGTAGTGAGAGGTCTCTTCACCATGTGTTCGTTTACTACTCTCAATCTTTGCTGAGCTGAATCTATCAAACGACATAAATCATTAATATAGTTAAGGTAGTGCCTAAACTTGGTAATCTCAATACTTAGGGTGTCCCAGATGATATGCTTTGCCCCCTGAAGGGGGCCTTTCCCAATACATTTCTCCTTCAGTTCCTCAACCTTCTGTTGTAATTGGCTCTTGTCCTGCAAGAGTTGCATTCTGCTTTCACTAACCTTGGCTAACTCGGCTTTCACCTTCTCATTTTCGGCTTGCAATTCCTTAATAGTCTCCTCCTTCAAACTCACTTGGGACATAGACTCCAACAAGTCATCTGCAGAACAATCAGCTAATGGCTTTCGGATATCTACAATGGATAAGTCGTCACTGGTAGGGGTCTGGTTTATTAGCTCGTCCATAATCTCCTTTTCTACATTCTGCTCTTTCTTCATCACTGCAATTTGGGACAGTAGTTCTTCCCTCTCGGCATTCCACCTATCCCTTTCCTCTTGTAGCCCTCCAGCCTTCCCTTTGTGCTCCATCATCTCCTGATAGAGTTTATCTTTCTCCTCTTGGAGGGCTAGCAATTCAGCTGATTGGACATGTTCTGAGCCTGGCATTTTCAACCTCTTCTTCAAAACTTGCAGGGCATTATCCTTTTCTTCTAACAACCTCTTTACGGCCTGGGTACTATCTTAGCTGGCGATGTCTGCTTGCAATCTTTTCACCTGAACCACATTTGCTTTGTTTTCCACTTTCTCATGTCTCAATTGGATTTCCAACTTGTTTATCCGCATCATGGCTTGCAACAGGTCCGAATAAAGAATGTCGCTGGTCTGCTTGTGTAACTGTATCTTGTCTGGAGTACTAATTTTATCCAGACGGATCTCTATTGCAGACATTCTTTTATCATTCACAATAGCCATCTTGAAAGTATTTTTCTCCGCATCTCTAGCAGAAACTAGAGATGTTTTAGAACTATGTAGGTTCCTTACCCTTGGGAGCAAATTTCTTGTTTCTTCCAGGGATTGCTTCCTCTTCTCTAGGTAGCTCGCTTTGAGCTCTTCTTTTGATTTAAACAGGGAGCCTGATTCTAGACTGTTAATATCACCTTCTGAATCTTTAAAGGAAAACTGACTAACCTGTACTGTCTTCAAGGGAACCAAAGCAGCCCTTTTGGAAACTCCGGGCTCCCCTTCATCCACGATCTCACCACCTCCGAGCAGCTTCGCTTTCTTATGGGATGTTTGTTCATCCACATCCATACTCTGGGCTTTGGCCAAACTCCTCTTGGCAGCAATACTGACACCCTCTGTGATTTGGATCTCTGAACGAGATGCAGGATTTGCCTCTGCCTCAGCATTGGTCTCGTCAGTAAATGTGAGCAAATTAGCTGTCTCAGATAACCCTTCAACGGCTTGATGCTCAAACGGTTTGTTCCTGTTTGCTTGCTTTCTTAATGAAATCACCTAGTGGGGGTCGTAGCTCATATTTACATCCTTAATGAATTCCATGGGCTCCATCAATCTCTCTATACATGTCAGGGCACCTTTGCCTTTAAAAATGAAAGGGCCGACCTTAAAAGGAAATTGAATATTCAAAGATTTTCTGAAAGCACCGAAGTGCTCCTCCTCTGATAACAACCTTTGTCTCATAAACTCCAAAGAAAAAATTCTTGGAGTTAAAAAAGACGGCAACCTATAAGGCTGACCAGTAAAGCCGTACACTCTCAAAACAGTGTAATCTTTGTACAGGAACCAGTCTCCCACCCGTCCTTCGGGTGAGGATTGCATCAAATATTTCATTTCATCGAAGACCCGGGGCAATTCTCCATCAAACAACATCCTGTATATTTCGGACATGATCGAATTGGCGAATTCGATCAAGTGGATTTGCCTTGGCAAATCAGAAGAGGATAGAGTACTCAAGAACTTCAATTCGGTAACATTGGAACATATCAACATGTTAAGCAAATGTGATTGAAATCTAAAAAACTCTACCTTGGGAAACTCAGTTAGCTGGAGGTGGATTGCCTCGGCAAGATACTCGTCCAAATTAAGCACAAGAGCTGACTGGGACTCGGGACTCAAAGAATTCACCTTTAACAGGAAACCAAGGACAACATGACCTACATGACAATCGTCATCTAGACCCAACACCTGACAAACCAAAGACATCACTAATTGCACCTCAGTTCTGAAAACGTGCAAGGGTTAAGGTAAGGAGAGGCTTTCCAGGGACTGATCTTCCTTCAAGATACTTGACAGGAATCGAGAGCGAGCATCGATTGGGCAATTTCAGAAGAACTTAGCAAGGACGGCTTCATTCACAGACTCACGGTTTCCAGGATAAATTTCGGGCAAACTAAGATTCTCTAACTACTGAAGCATCAATTTTACACAATACCCTAGATGCAGACTGACTCACAATGACCCTTCGAGAGGGAGAATAATTTACTGCGCACCATTCGGCAAATTCAGGGAAGTAGAGAGTTTGCTCAAGGGCGAAAAAGTATAAAAAGGACTTGCACACATTCAGAACATCATTTCCCTACAAAAAACAAGACCATAACCTTTCTTTACTGCTAGACACACTTCCTATAGACAGGAAAGGGTCGCAGACACCTCTGTGTCTATCTACCAAGAATTCTTCCCTTTCATCCGGGACCCGACCCGACACAGAAGCTTCGCTCTGTTGGTCCATTTCTCAATTTATAACATGAATTGGGTGAAGAAGTTACAGGTTTTGAAGTCCTACCTGGCTCACTGTGAAGGCGTGTGCTCGGAACGCGCCTTGGTACTTGACAACTGGAAGCGCCCAAATCGACAGGTCCTTTTCGCCGGGTCCCAAGAAATAAAATAATCAGAGAAGATGTCAATTTTGCCTTTATAGGGCCACCCTGATTAGACACGTGGGAAGCATTTATTTCCGCAACCATTACCTATCTCTAACATCCGCGCATATTTCTCTTCCGGGTTCATTTCCGACTGTCGATCTCTTCTGCGCAAATTCCTGGCCTTCGGATCACAAGCCACCTGTCCTTTTCCGCCGAGCCTTCTCGCTTTAACCATCGCGCAACTTTGGGTCCCGGAGTTATCCACAGCCGTTGATCTGATTTGCCTTCGCGGGTGGGCCCTCGGATCACGTTTTGTTTACCAATTCCGCTGGGCTCTTCCCTTTTAACCGTCGAGCAACTTTGCTCAGCGGAATCGTTCCCAACCGTTGATGCGATCTACCTTTGACCACGCACCGTCAGATCAAGCGCCGTGTACCAAATTCCGCTGGGCAATCCGGGATTATCCTTCGCGCTTGTTCCTCCTCCGGAATTCTTTTCGGCCGTCAATGAGATTGCTTGGCGCTCCTCAACCTCCCGATCCTGTGACACGTATCACATTTCGCCGGGCGCTGTGGGTTTATCGGGTGCGCAAATTCCCACTCCGGAATCATTGTCAGCCGTTGATCCACTATGCTCTGATCTCCAACCGTCGGATCAGGCGGCACATAACCAATTCCGCTGGGTGGTTCAAAGGTTATTCCGCGTGCACGTTAATTTCCCGGGAACCAACATATCCGTCGATCTATGCTGTCTTCAATCCTCGACCGTTGGATCAACTTCCACGCACCCTTTCCGCTGGAAGCCCTGACGCTTATCCGTCGAGCGAGTTCCGGCTGCGGAATCGATCCCGACCGCCGATGGGATCCGATTCCGTCCCTCCACCGTCGGATTGAGAGGATTATATGTGTTTCCGCCGGTCCTCCATTTCCTTAACTACCTTGCACTTTCAGACGGCGAATTTAGCATGAGCCGTAGATCAACCCCGAACAAATGTTAGAACCCCCGATGCGTGCAGGCGGCTAAAGGCCCGAACTTCCCTTATCTTACTCGCATGTCTTGACGGGCGGAAGGAGTATCAGCCATGGATTTGCTCCTCCTTTCAATCACAGCTCAGGATTTATTTCAACTCGGCTGCTCTTTAGACTATCAGGTCTCCTTTGTACTATGCCTTTAACCCAAAGTATTTAAACAACACAATCTTACCTCCCCTTAGTCTTATATCTCTTTTGTTGAATACAGGTGTTAACAGTTCTCATTCACGATTTTCCCTGTGAATAATCCATTCACGTTCTGGATGTGCATGTTTTTCCATACGGATTTTGTGGATTGTGTGGGGTGTATGTTCTTTCCCAGGCACGGGCTGAGAATCTGTTTATCTTTCCATTTTCGGGCTATGTAATGGTCCCGTTGCCTCCTTGTTGAGACCAGGGGCTATTGTTTCCCCACGTTGTTTGTATGTTGTGGGTTCAGTGACGTTTTGGCTTGCTATGGCTATTGATGAGTTGTTTTGGCCACGCTAGGGCCAAGAACGACTCAGGAATTGTGAAGGGAAGTCAAGGCCTGAGGGACTATGAAGCAGAGAAGGGACTGATTCCAGGTGTTGGGTGTGTGTGGGTGTCCTAGAAGTCAGGCTAGTTCTAGTGTAGGTGTCCTTAGCTTTTCCATGAGCTCCCCAACTTAGCATTCATCTTTTCCCAGCTCCTTGATAGCCTGATAAACCCTACTGTGTTGGCTTGGCTGATTTGTGTGCTTTGGCTATGTGTAATCATGTTTGTTCCTTATTCCTTGGGGAATCATGCCCAGTTCATGGGTGGCAGTGTTTCTAAGAGATTGATGAGCACGCTGGCCTATGGTTGGGTGGAACGTTGCAGCGACGTAGCTGGTTGCGAGACAAGTTCTTTATAAGATAAGTATTCTTGTCTATTTTACTTCTACAATCATATTTGATGTTTAATGAATGATGATGAACATGTTGAATGCCTGAATGAATATATGTTTGCTTCCACTGTGTATGTAAATGATTATGCATCTTAGCATGTTTTAGGTTCAAGCATTTCAATTTTATGTATGTTCATGTTCATGGGGCTAGTTGCCTGGATGTTTGATGGTTTGGTAGCGTCCTCTTCGTCGGTCGGAGGGTCAGGGACGTTACAGAGTGGTATCAAAGCGAATGTTACAGCATGGGCCTAAATGGGACGTGAAGATGGAGTGGCAGAGCCATCATTGCAACATTGGGCCTCAGAGGGTCATGAGAAAGCATCTAACAAAGGCAGGTTTCCCTCTACCTAGCAGAAATCAGAAAATTTCTAGAAAATGTTGTTGAAATTTTTTCTAAGTGTAAGACTGTCGGCTCATCGAAGGACTAAGAGGGAAGCTCCTCTGATACAGCGGACAATTTAGTCGGAAGGCCACCTGACGAGGGAGACAGGCAGAAAGAATTCACGAAAATTTTTCTAAGTGTTAGGCCGTCGGCTATCGGAAAACTTAGACGGATAGACCTCCGATGTAGGTCCTAGTGACGGTGAAAATTAGCTAATGGGATAACTGACATAGCGGCGGAAGAAAGACAAGGAAACGTCGATACGTCGACTCAGCTTAAGTTAAATATCGGCGGAAATTAGATGATGATGTAGTCGATACGTCAACGGAGATCCCCGGAAGACCGCTGAAATGTCAGCGAGAACTAGACAATGAAGTAGCCGACACGGCGGCAAACATCGGAGAAAAATAGAAGATGGGATTGCCGACCAATAGATGATGAGGCTTCCAATACCATCAATGAAAAATAGGTGAAGGCTGAGCCACAGTTTCGGCAGAGATCTCCCAAATATCACCAAAATGTCAGCAAGGAATAGGGGATGAGAGCGTCGACGCAGAGGAAGTTAGTTGATCAAGGAGCCAATGCGGTAGCGAACAAGGAAGGAAATTTTTCGAAATTTTTTCTAAGTGCGAAAAACATCGAAAAATTTTAGTTGATGAGATCGTCGATGAACGTCATCGGAAAAAGTTAGTGGTTTGGACCGCCAATGCGTCGGAGAAGATTAGAGGATTGGATCGCCAACACGTCGGAAGAAATTAGTTTATGGGTCCTTCGATGTGTCCAGAGAATTTAGTTGTCTTGAGTGCTAATGGACGTCGAAAAGGTTTAGTTGTTTATGAGTCCATCGTTGCGGCTGTCAACTAGACTATCACTCCAACGATTAGAGCTTTCAACCATTGATAGTGCTCTGGCCATTGACGCAGCGGACACATTCAGTTTTGATCGCCAATACATAGTGCTTAGAGGTTCCGACCGCTAACGAGTTGTATGGTCCATGGAACCCATAGATGGTTTGTTGCCCGCCGCTGTGGATGCCTAAGGAACTATCCACCCGATGGATAGTGCTCCCGATCGTCGATACTGCATTGTGGAAAGTTAGTCTCCTTGCTGATGCTGTAGGGGATAACGTTTCGATCAGCGATACACCATAGTCCCTGGCATCATCGATAATAGTCCGGGAGTTAGATAACCAGGGATTCGATGCATCGAAAAGTTCTAGATGATAGGGCTGCCAATGAGCACCGGAGGAAAATTATTGTTTGGATCGCTGAAGTGTCAAAATTTTAGATGGGATGAGACCCGATTTGACAAGGGAAATTTTGGGTCTTCGAGTGGGATCTTCTCAGCAATTTTCAACTATCTTTCCAATTGATTTTTCAGTAGTTTCAGGGCTGAAAAGGAAGAAAAGTACTAGCGGTTGCTGAAAAAGAATTATGTTGCTATCAATATGGACAATCCGAGGATTGCATGCCTAGAGATAGCAAAGACCATGAAGTCGAACTAGCTATTATGCGGAAGAGGAATTCCAAGCAAAGATGAGGGTTTTGAAAAGGAAAGTCCCTTAAACCCTGTCTTGCTAACTATATTATATTTTATAAGCTTGTGTACATAGAGATTATGGCATGGGGATGTTGAAAAAGCATGGGGATATGCTTGCGTGCATAAGATATTACATATTAGTAAAAATAGTGAAGAATTATACATTTATAATGAACCACTAATGGTAAATATTGCATTGGTATTGGCATTAGTGGAAAAACCAACAACAACATGAGCATGGATGAATATGTTGCTGATGCTGATGAATGTGACCAGCGACCCTATGGAGAAAGGGATAAGGCAACAAATCTATGATCAAAAGTTGGTGAGAAACTTCTGCAATCTCCTTGAAGAGACCAACCAAACTGGTAATGCCAAGGGTGTAAGTAGGATCCATGCAAGTAATGGTTTAATTATGACAATTGCAGGAAGTGGAAAAGCAAGAGATCTCATACCATGTGGTTATTTAAAATTTATACTGCATTCATATAGAAGTGTATCATGCCTGTATATGTTGGTATGAGCTTAGTAACCCAAAGAAAGTGAGAACTGATGGCCTTGATTATAGTAATGCATCCTATATGAGGTAGTCCTGGTCAGACCATGGTATGTTTGAATGTATAGCACTCCTGAATCAATACAAGGTGGCATTGAGTGGATATGCATTAAGAGATTTTATAAATCTTGTAGTTATGCATTGAACGGATGCATATGGAAAGTTTGAGTAGACGTTGTAAATATGCATACATAAGTGTAGGTGAAAATGTTGTGATGCATTGCATGAATGCATCGAGATAATGCTTGTTTATCATGACTAACTAATGGCTGAAATGATGAATTGATGATAATTCCAGAACCATTTCAAGAGCTGTTATGAATGCATGATGGTAAGTGCATGAAGAGGGTATTCATGATCGATTGGCTGCCGGAAATGCTCTATGGAAGGGCAAGGTGGTACAGATGATACGCTTGTGAAGTAAGGAGTATCTAAACACTTCATTTAAATTGCATAAATGATGTGACTATACCTTGCAATTTTATTATGATAATGATTCATGTAAAGTAAATGAGTTTTGGTAATATTGATGCGATTAACAGCTGGAAGTATTTGAATTCTATAATTCTAAAAATGCTTTAGTGATTGTTGCAGCAATGAAAAAGTTATATGCATCAAGACTTACCAAGTGTTTGGCTGATTGAAGTTTATATTTTAGGTAGATCGTTTGGGGCATGGCAATATGGGTAAGACCATGACAAAGGTCGAAATATACCTTGTGAAAGAGCCAAACCTCATGAGAAGAGTCTCATGGCTGTGAAATTAGTCTGTATGCAGAATGAGTTGTCAATTTGAATTTGTAAATTTCAGATTTGAGAAATTGCTGACAACTACTAATCACTATTGGCTTGCATAGAATTGTGTTAAGAGGACGCATTGTAAGTCGGCGTTCATGTTATGCTAGTACGCATAAAATCATAATGAGCATAGTGGTGCTGCTTACAAGAGACCAACAAATGAGGATCACCTCATTGCTAAGCAAATCAATTTCTATAGTAGACATAGTTGCAAATTCATATTGAATTTAATTACTAATGCCATTGCTTGGCTATGGAACAATCAAATTTGGATTGTATTAGTAGATACTGGCTCCTGCAGGCCATCACACATGGTCTTCCTACAGCGTGTACCCCTGGCACATTTATCAAGTAGCATGTAGACAAACATCGGTGTATTGATCTATGATCTATTTGTGTGAAGTGGTTGCTCTAGGTGTTCGGTCTTTTGGGAGTACCCTATTTACCCAAACATGGTATCAGAGCGTTTATGAAGAGTCGCTTTTGGTTTTGATCTAGATTTGGAACCGGTGTTGCCCAAACTTTAAAAGAGTTTCTGGTTCTAGAGTTTTTGTGCATTTGTGGGCTATGGGAGTTGTTCCATTGCGTCTGGAGCAATGTTTCCATTGAGAAATAGTTTTTGTTTCATTGAAAACCATTTCCATTTGATCCAGAAACACCCATTTTGGAAAATCTGAAGGCATAATGTTACAAGGACGGATTTGTTTTATTTATTTTTAAATCTCTCATATTTTATCAGTTTTATTACTAGATCTTTATTGTTTTAGTTTTGAACTGTTGTCTTCCCTGGCTGCGTATGCTCTTTGCCGTGCACCTTGTGTGATCGCGGCGAATCAGAAACAGAAAGAGAAAGTTTTTTTTCTTGTCTTCTCGGCTACGTATGCTCTTTGCCATGCACCTTGTGCGATCATGGCGAATCAGAAACAGCGAGAAAACTCGAAAATGTAGACTTTCTGAGTAAGCTAACCAAGATCTAACCCCATAGTGTGGAAAATGTTTTTTTGTTTTTGTTTTTTGTTTTTTTTGTGATTTGCAGCAAAAAAAGGCAAGCACGGAGAACAAGAAAGAAGAGTAAAAAAAAATCTTCCTCTTTCCATTCTTTTATGTACCTTTTAAACTTAGGTCACTTGGTTCAAAGTTGCTTTATTTCTTAATAAGTCTTGAGTTCAAGTCTTATTAAGTTACTTTTTAATGCATGCAATTTCTATTTTCAAGTTACTTTATTGTAAAAGTGCATCTCACTTAAATAAACTAAAATAAAAAGTGAGTCACTTAAGTCTTTAATTTATTGCAGCACTATTTAAAAGTAACATTATTGTAAAAGTGAACATCACTTATTTTACAAAAGTGATTCACTTAAAAACAACTTTCTTGTAAGTGATTGTCAAAGGTTCATCTTGGGAAGAAGGGGGTTCTTTTTTTTAGTTGGCCAAGTTAATATTTGCCACGTCACTATTGGGGACATCTTCAACATTTTCTTTCGTCAAGCATAACTTCATCATCCAGAATCAGGTTTCAGTGCCATTTTTTTAAAACAACATAATTTTTCGAGCTCTTTGCATCCAGCCAGTTAGTTTCTATTCTTTCAGCCATTATGTTACAGTATGGCCACCCCTTGTGATATTATACTTACTAGTTCTAACTATTTCTGATGGAAATCTCATATGGAGGATGTTCTACGAAGTAGGAGACTTTTCAGAATTACCTTAGGGAAAGAAACAGAACCTACTGATGATGATAAGAAAATAAAATGGGAAAATAGATGTGATAAAGCTCGTGGATTGATGGGGATGCCAATCTCTATTGATTTGCAATTCCACATATATGAAATTGATGAACCTGATAAATATTGGGAAAAGTTGGAATTTGTGTTTGGTAAACATAATAAAATTCGAGGTCATCAACTTGAGAATGAGTTGATTTCTTTGAATCCAAGTGATTTTTCATACATTCAAGACTATTTATCTAAGTATAAAACTCTTAGACTCTTATGTGAAGAATGCAAGATTAAGAAAGAAGACAAACAATGTATTTATCATATTCTTTCCAAACTTGGACCTGCATATTATGTTTTTGTATCTACATTTTACTCTATGAAAGAATCCTTGACTGCAACTAGCTATCAATAGCCTAGTCTTGAATGCTTTTGCGATTCCTTAATTAGAGAGCAAAATAAGTTCATCCATCTTGGAATAATTAACAATGCAGATACATCTGGGAAAGACTTATTGTCCCAACAGGAAGAAAATCCCAAGCTTCTCAAGAAACAAAATTTTCGCAATAATAGGCCAAACAAGGGTTCCAAACCCTCTTAGTTAGCTCCTTCTTTAAAAAAATGACAAAGGATCCAAGCCAAAAGGAAAGAAAATTGAGCGTCATTGCAATTTTTATGGGAAATATAATCATGATCAATATAAGTGTTTCAAGAAGATGGCAGCCTTAGAAGAAACAATGAAGAAGCACCACATCAGCCTAGATTTGTCTTCAAAATCTACCTCTCATGGACATGCACTTTGTGCTTTTGGTTACTCTTATACTGCATCTTCTTCTTCTACTTCAAATGAATGGCTCATTGATTTTGGAGCATCTTATCATATGGCTAAGGATCAATCCATCTTTTCTACTATGCATGAATGTAACACCAAACAAATATTTGTTAGCGATGATAGATCTCTAAGTGTTGTAGGATCGGGAACAGTTCCAGTAGAAAATGGTCATTTCAGTGATGTGTTATGTGTCCCAAAAATTTCCTACAATTTGTTATCAGTCTATCAAATTATTCATTCTGGTGAAGTTAAAACTGTGACGTTTACACCTCACCAAGTTGTAATCAAGGATTTTAAAAATCCTCAAATGCCCTTGCTACTAGAAATGTTGATGATATTACCAAGTTGTACAAATTTAACAAATTTGGGTCATCACCTTTTCCTTCAGTTTTTGTTGCTCATAGTGATAACTTGAGCAAACTTTGGCATGAGCAATTTGGTCACTTAAATTATCGTTCATTGCAACAACTATGTAAAGACAATATGGTGACTGATTTTTCAATGGTATCTTGCAAAGATGGTGTTTGTTCCGACTGTGTACTCGTAAAACATCATCAGGATAGTTTTGACAAATGTGCCTCTTGGCACACCTTGGTTCCCTTGGAGCTCGTGCATAGTGACTTGTGTGGTCCTCTTCCATCTACTTCTTTTTCTGGTTTCAAATATTTCTTAACTTTTATTGATGACTACTCCAGACGCACTTGGGTTTACTTCCTAAAACTTAAGAGAGAAGTATTTAACATGTTCTTGGCCCACAAGGCCCTTGTTGAAAAACAATCTGGTCATCAAATTATTAAGTTAAGATCTGACAATGGAGGATAATATGTTAACAAAAAGTTCACTACTTTCTGGACTGAACAAGGAATCTAAAAACAACACACTGTTCCTTATACACCACAACAAAATGGTACAACTGAATGGAAGAACCACACTTTAAAAGAAATGGCTAATTGTATGATCCAATCTAAGGGACTAAGTCTTCAATATTGGGCTGATGCCATAAATTGTGCAAATTACATAGTTAATCGCACATCCACTAAAGTTTTACAAGGTATAACACCGAAAGAAGCATGGAGTAAAATTAAATCAGATGTAAGTCACTTACGTGTGTTTGGTTGTGAAGCATGGGCTCACATTCCAGATGAAAAATGGAAAGCATTGCATCCTGAAAGTGAAAAGTGCATATTTGTTGGATATTCTGAAGATGTAAAAGGTTATAGACTTCTTCAGCCACATTCTCACGATATAATAATTAGAAGAGATGTTAAATTTTATGAAAATCTCTTGTCCTGCGAGCCTAACTTGGTGGGTGTGCCATCTTTGGCCTGCGAGCCTGATTCGACGATTGTGCCTTCTTCTTCTTCCAACTTCCTTGATAGGTTTCCAACTCTTGTTTTTGATGATGACAGCGAGGATGAAAATCCACCTTGACCTGCTCATGTTCCTCCAGTTGCACCAACACCGGTGCTTCCTTGATGGGTCTGTTCAACATGTGAAGCAGCCAGTGATCTTGTCGGTGAGCCTAGAGATCAACGTCGAACACGTTCTCAGTTTCAGCGAGCCTCTTCTCTTTTGACTCAAGTTTCCGAGAATCATAATCCAAATTTTTTTGCAGAAGCTTCAGGAAATCCAGATTGGGATGCAGCTATGGATGAAGAATATCGTTCCTTAATGGCAAACGATACTTGGGATCTTGTTCCTCTTCCAAAAGGAAGAAAACTTGTTAGATGTAAATGGGTCTACAGAACTAAGTATGCATCAGATGGAAGTGTTGAAAGACTTAAGGCAAGGTTAGTTGCCAAAGTTTTTTTCCAAGTTGAAGGGATTGACTACAATGAAACCTTTTCTCTTGTCGCTAAAATGAACTCCATCTACCTTGTTCTTTCCCTTGCATCCTTACATAACTTGGAAGTCCATCAAATGGATGTCAAGTCTGCGTTTTTACATGGTGATTTACAAGAGGAAATTTACATGGAACAACCTCTTGGATATATTCTGGATAAATCTAGCCTTGTCTGTCTCCTTAAGAAATCCTTATATGTCCTTAAGCAAGCTCCTATAGCTTGGTCTACCAAAATGGATAGCTTTCTCCTTGACAATGGTTTTTCTAGATGTCATTCTGACCCCAATGTCTATAACAAGAAAGTAGGAAACCATCTCATCATACTTGTTCTTTATGTTGATGATCTTAACCTTACTGGTAGTGACCCTAAACTTTTAACCCATGTGAAATCCAGTCTTAAGAAAATTTTTGAAATGTCAGACTTAGGACATTTGCATTATTTTCTTGGTCTCCAAGTCTTGCAAACCAAAGAAGGAATCTTTCTTTCCGAGTCTAAGTATGCTTGTGACCTTCTTCGTCACTTTCACATGGAATATTGTAAACTAGCCCCTTCTCCCTTCCAGTCTTGAGTCAAACTTTTTGCCACTTATACTTCCCTTGAAGTAGATTCCACCTTGTATCATCAACTTGTTGGTAGTCTCTTATACTTGACTCATTCCCATCCTGACCTTTCCTTTGTCATTGGTCGTATTGCCCGTTATATGCAAACACCTAATGAAATTCACTGGAAAGTAGCAAAAAGAATACTTTGATATATTCGAGGTACAATTCAGTTTGGGATTCATTACAATACAGGGGGGACACCTTTGTTGGTTAGTTTCACTGATTCAGATTGGGCCGACGATCCTGATGATCGAAAGTCTATTGCAGGTTATGTTTTCAGTCTGGGATTTGGACCTATCACTTGGGCTTGTAAGAAACACCAAGCTCTTTCTCTTTCATCAGCAGAAGCAGAATATCGAGCTGTAGTTAATGCCAGTCAGGAAGCTTTATGGCTTCAGCAGATCCTATCAGAGTTTGGATTCGAGTAGCAACAACCTACTCCACTTTGGTGTGACAATCAAAGTGTCATCAAGCTTGCCAAAGATCCAATTATACATCAACGCAGCAAACACATTGAGCTACACATGCACTTCATCAGAAATCTTGTTCATGATCGTGTTCTTGAAATGCTCCATTGCCCTACAGATGATCAAGTTGCAGACATCTTCACCAAGTCTCTTACAGAAGCGAAGTTTTCTAAACTTCGATCTATGTTAGGAGTTCAGGAATGTGTCCTTAAGGGGGGATAGGCTCTAATGCCTCCTTCCTTCTCCTAATAGTGTCACTTTTGTAAATCCTTCAATCCTATCCCAAGTTGTTCTTAAGGGGGGATGTTAGGATATTTAGCCACTTAGGAGTTAGTTAAGATCAACTTGTGTAATATATCCATTAGGTAAAGTGTGTTTCTTTAGTATGCATTAGTATGCGTTTGTAAATATTCTAATCCAACGGTCACAATATGTTCTAGACATAAAGTGATCCGACGGTTCAACTTCTCTTAGATCATACCTACCATTGATCCGTGGCTTAACCCCAGATTGGTCCATGATATCTATTTAAAGAGCATGGACGGTCCTTGGCTAGTTGATTGATTATGAGAAGCTCATGTAACTTTCTTTATTTTGCATAATAAATTCCTCTAAGTATCTATTTGGCTGGGGCCATGGACTATTTCCCTCTCGAAGGTTTTAACCACGTGAAAAGCATCGATGTATTGATCTGTGATATATTTGTGTGAAGTGGTTTCTCTAGGTGTTCGGTCTTTTCGGAGTACCCTGTGTACCCGAACATATTCAACATTCAGGAATTCTACCTCCCCTCCTTCTATTGCTTTTGTATAATGTCCTGCTTATTCCATTGCAGCTTCAATTGTTACAGCTTCTACTGTCGCAGCTTCTACAGCTGCTCTAGTTTAAGCTTCTGCTACTACAGCTTCTCTCACACCTTCCTCTTGAACATTCTCTAATTGGTCTGTCAACATTCCATCCCTCCCCCCAACTGAACCTGAGGAGCTCGGCTCATCACTTTCTTCCCCATGACCTTCTATTTCCAATACAAGTTCCCGATCTACCCTTTTCCTAGGAACAAATTATTCCCATGTTAAATTTTGATGTGCAAGGGCAGTCAAAACTAACACTTTGATTAATCCATGATTTGTTAGGGAAGCTACGAGATGCCGAGATGCTTTTACATATTGATCCATACTTTGTAGGGATCTTAGGAGATAAAATGGCACATTGAGTAATCTATCATGGCGTAAATGGGACAGTAGGATAAAGTCAGAGATATAAATGATTCGGTACCTGCCTTCATAAGTTATGTATTTATTTTGAAAGATGACAACTTGATCCCAAGGTTTGGCAACGAATCCATTTCTTATCCCCTTCCTCTTGGCTGAACAATTTCGCCTGCTACAAGAAATTCGTGTACTGCGGTCGAATTGGGCACCTTTCGACCAAACCATGTTGTCCCAATCTATGGTAATCATGTCACTTCCACCACAATTGCTTCTGTAACGTCTATCTGCAATCCTCTAACTGTTGAGTGAGTATCGGTCAAGCTTAGAGCAACATGGAATTCGTTTAATCTCTAGAAGTACTCTGTCCACCCTCCTTCCTTAAACATGGTAAATACTTCCCCATTTTCACACAGAGACATTGTGTTCTCAGGTTCGTGTCTCGTTGGGATACCCATATTGCTTCCTTTCTGTAATTTATGTTATCAAATGCAATAGTTACGAGACTCAGACATTGGAGTTAAAACATGCAGTAACAGGAAATGGATAGCCGAATTTCAATTGGGTATTTTCGAAAAGTTGGCATGGTTATTTTTGGAAAGTGGCACGGTTATTTTTGGAAATTGGTACGGTTATGGGATAAAATCAACTGATCGGATCTTGCACAAGTTGGGTAGAATGATGGTCATATCACAAATACGGGCAATAAATTTTTTACTTGTTTCCCTTGCAGAGAACTAACCAAGGTCTGCTAACGAGGACTAAAGCCATGGTTAGATATTTGTTGTTGTGTCAAATCATGCCTAATTATGGTTATGATTAGAACCTGTACCTTTCAATATAATGTTGAGCAGTCATCTTTCCATGGTGGCGTTATTTCACAGTCACATGATTCATGAGGATATAAATACTCACATGCTTCCGTGAGTTGGTCGTTGTCAATCGGGCGAATAAAGTACATTCATGCTAGCACACAAGTACATGACGATCAGATGAGCATATAATGTTCCTCGTGGAGACTGGAACAATTTGATAGAGAATGGAAGATATATAACAATCTTGTGGCTGAAGAATTAGCGGAGTCATAGCCACGAATTGGAAAGATCTGGCAGAGTCGCAGCCACAAAATAGGAAAAGTTGGCAGAATTTTAATAGAGTTGCAGCTACAAAATAGGAAAAGTCGGCGGAATTTAGCAGAGTTGCAGCTACAAAATTGGAAAAATCGGTAGAATTTTAGTGGAGTTGCAGCTGCGAAATAAGAAAAGTTGGTAGAATTTTAGCGGAGTTACAGCTGGGAAAATAGGAAAAGTCGGCAGAATTTAGCGGTGTTACAACTGCGAAATAGGAAAATTTGGCAGAATTTTAGTAGAGTTGCAACTGCGAAATAGGAAAAGTTGGCAGAATTTTAGCAGAGTTGCAACTGCGAAAATAGGAAAAGTCAATTGAATTTAGCGGAGTTGCAGCTGCAAAATAGGAAAAATTGACAGAATTTTAGTGGAGTTGCAGCTGTGAAAGTAGGAAAAGTCAGCAGAATTTTTAGCGGAGTTGCAATTGTGAATCCAAATATGAAGGGATATTTAAAAAAAAAAATCATAGTTCTGTTCATTTTTCGACCTCTATGAAGTGAAATTTGTGGTCAGATTTCCATTAAAATCGACAAAGTGGTTATACTATAGATGACAAAGTGGAGGAAACTTCGCCGGATAACCGACCTAAATGAAGTGAAATTTATGGTCGGATTTACATTAAATCTGACAACGTTGCTACACTACCGACAAAGGAGAGGAATCGGATATCCAACCTCTATAAAGGAAACATAGTCATATTTCCAACACCTATGCACTAAAATTTGTCGTCGGATTTCCAACGTCTACAAAGCAAACTTAATCAGAGTTCTGATATCTATGCACTGGAATTCGTGGTTGAATTGTCGACGACTACGAAGTAAACGTAGTCAGATTTCCGACATCTATGCACGGGAATGTGTAGTCGGAGTTTCGACGTCTACGAAGCAAACTTAGTTGGATTTCTGACAAGTGTTTTCATTGTCGAAAAACTGCCAAAATTCAATGGACGTTTAAAAAGAAAGAGGATTGTCGAAGTGCCGACAACAATATGTCGAAAATCAGACATCTAAACCGTCATATTTTGTGTTAAAAAATGCTAGTGAGTTATTTGAAGTGGTTTTCTTTGAATAATGGTTGGTTGTCCTCATTACTAGTTTGAGAATTGAATTATGATAGATTTTGTCATCTTTGGAATATATATATACACCTTGAGTGGGCCTAACTTGTCCCATAAACAAGAGAGTGTCATACACCAATTTAGTGTGTGGTGTATTTGGTGTACATCATGAATGGGCCTAGTTCAAATCCAGAGGGGGTAGTGTATGTACACCTCTGTAGACTTTAGCAATTAAATCGCTGCGCATAGGGGTGTTCCTTATCCCACAAACAAGGGGGTCTCATACACCAAATTGGTGTCTTGCTTGGCGGTAACCTTAAAAATATATTATTTATTATTATTGTGACCTTAAAACTAAATTATTATTATTATTATTATATATTTTACAAGTAATTTTGTTAATCATACTTAACATGTTAACTTTTGTTATTTTACAATAATGTGAAATATTTTATTTTATTATTATTTTTAAGGAAAAGTATTAAATACAATTGTCTTATTAATGAACAATTTTAGTACTAATTTATAAGAAATTTTTATAGAATAAAAAATTATTTTTCATGTTATTTTTATATTATGGCCACTGAGTATCAAAATAGAATTGTCTTAAAATATATGCAGCTTGACCATTTTTTTCCCAGAATCCGGTGTTTTTATTTGGCAAAATCGGAGTGTAACTTGTTTTAATCTTAATTTTGATGGTATAAATGGATTTAGCATCCTCAAAACCCACTGGGGCACCCAAAATGCCAAAACTTGACAACTGTAATCTGGATTTTTAAAAATTCCAATTTGATTTTGTCAAAATCATACCAAAAAAATCAACTTATTCTAACCCAAATTGTAGAATATTTAAATGATGTGGCAATCTTGTCATAACCCGCATTTCGATACTTGATTTGATGCAACCACCTGCAATTATGTGCCTACATGATCAAATGATGCACTACTACATCTTCACATCTTATACTTCTATCTAGGCACCATGATCTTCGTATTTATATTGGCACTGCCCCTGTTCAACGTGGATTGTTGTTGGAATCGATGATGGAATTTGACATGCAAATTGTTCATCATGAAGCGGTTTGTTCGTCAAATACAGACAAAATTAAGAAGTAACCAGCATATTTATTCGTCAAATAACCATATTGATAGATATTAAACCTCAAACATTGAAATTAAAATTAAAATATCTTTTAATTATTGATATAAGTGATTTACCTATGTATTTAAAAAAAAGTAATTTTAATTATATTAATTATATCTAAGTGTTTTTTAATTATATCTTTTATAATATTATAATTTAGTATTTTCTAAATTATTAAAATGAAAATCTATGTCTTGTAGACTGTAGTAGAGTTTCCCGTACCTCCCCCACAAGTGAATTAGTATTGCAAATTGTATTTCGGTGCAAAGATCACAAACCTGAGCATATAAACACAACAAATTTGAGTTTGAACATCTCCAACTATATCAAGCATTCTTCCCGCTTCAATTGTGAAATTGCTGATCCCTATTGCGGGAAAAATACAAATCACTAATCCCTATGGCTCATTCTTCGTAGTAATGAATATTGGGATTTTAACCGAGGTAGACAAGGAAACATCATTCCACTTAACTAACTGGACGCTCTTTACTTTTTTTAACCATGGAGATTCTATTGCATTTATTCAAGTTTGGTGTGTATAATTCTGTCCCAAATGATGATAATGGTGTTTGGATGAAGTTGTGGTCTTAAAAAAAAAATTGTGGTTTATAATGAGATGACACTAGGAAAAAAAAATTGCTAACTATAATGCCTTATATTGGAAATTATAGTTTTGTAAAAACATAAATTAACATTAAGAATAATAAACATATTTAAATTAATAAAATGTAATTAACTTAAACTGCATTAATGTATGAGGATAGTTTTGTAAATAATATAAATTAACATTAAGAATAATGAACATGTTTAACTTAAGAAAATGTAATTAACCTAAACTAGATTAGTGTATGAGGGATTATTATGTCCTCGACAAGGGACAATATAGTTTTCATGCTCAGCAATTAATCCAAAGATAGAGGTAGATTTTTTTTCCCTATATTTTAGCATTTGTTATTATATATAGTATTGGATTGGTTTGCAGAGTATGACAGAGGATGGCAGAAAATGACGTTGCCATGATTTTTGGTGCCCAAGGTGGGGCAATACAATTACGTCAGCACCTGGGGCATGATTAATGCTAGCACTGTATAATTTGTCCATTCGCATTGAATGTTGAACACTCGTTGACACAAAACATGAAGTTCGATTGAATGAGAACAATTAAACAATTATTTCATTCAATGGGATTCGACTTGGTCTTAGCTTCTAAGCACATGGACATTGAGCTCGACCTTCGGTGTTTGGACGGGATTGGTCGATGAGCATGTTCGTAGAAACATACCATAGGCTCATGCATGAGACGATGGACTATAAATTCGACTCATGTATTTGGACTCACAGACTGTCCCGCTCATTTGAGCACGAGCCTCTTCCTACTGGGAGTGGCTCTATTGGGCGTGGCTCCAAGTGAGGGGAAAGAATAAATGCTAAGCATTGAAACATTGTTATCTAAAAAAAATTCATGCAATACTTTGGCTCTATGTAGTAGCAGAGACCTTAACAATGGTTGAAACCACCTTTAAATTTGCGACAATCCTCATCTTGCTCCATTTTGACGTTCTCAGTTTAAGGGGAATCCCATGGCTTAAATGAATTTGAAATTCTAGCCCCTTATTTAATAAAAAAGAGCATTCTGATTCAAAATCGATGGGTTGTACTTCCAGTTTCATGGAGGACGTGCTCATGTTCATCGCCATGTTATCCATTAGAGCCGAATGTGAAGTGGATGAAGTGTAGGTTTTGCTGGCTGGGCGAGAAGAAAATTTATAGAGATATCCAAATTTTTAACAACTCTAGCGATGCAAAATAATTTTATTTTGTTAAAGCTCCTTCTTCTGTTAAATCGCTTGATACTAGGGGAGGATATATTGTGAGATCTTTGTGTGATCAGCTCTTCGTTCCAGAATAATGGGAGATGGAATCATCTATACGGCCTCTTGTAGAAATTTTCACCAGCAATTTAGATCCACAAAATTATTTCAGTACAAAGATCTACATCCATTTTAAATGTAAGTGCTCGTTTGTTCAAATAAGGCTTCGTCGTTACAATTATTTTTTATACTTCCCCCCTAGTCTACATCAATTGTTGTTATTAAGATTTGCTCTCACATTAGAAAACGTAAATGCATTTTTTTTTGTTAGAGGCAAACATGTCTATCAATAGTGATCCTTAACCCAAAAAATTGAATCACAACAAAGATATAGAACACTTCAAAAGAAACCAAGAGACATTCATCGTAAGAATAACACCAAGATATAGAGAACCCTTAAGGTAGGGTAACACCGTCAGATACTCCTTAAGGATGGAATCACTCCTCATGCCACGCTTGTACAATAACAATCCTCAACATGACTAACACAATGATACTCGTGTCTATTTATAGTTTCTCATGAGTATATTTTGGGGCATATGCCTTATTATTATATAATTTCTTCTAACTAACCCCCAACCACCAAGTGGACCATATTCCATTATTAATGACCACATTACACTAAATATCCCCATTTGGCACCCATTACATATATTATTCCCATTTGGTACCCATTACATATATTATTCCCATTTAGGTACCCATTACACCACTTATTCCCCTTGGATACCTCCTTGGGTACCCCATATTATCCTCCCTAGATATATAACATTACACCCCCTTTAAAATGTTTCATCCTCAAAACATTAGAGGAATACATGTAATAAGATTGACTAAGAAACTTAGTTAAATAATACCAAGCACGTGCATCCATCCATCTGAGTGGAATGTGAATACATGGTCTAACTGCTTCATGGATTCCTTGATCTTGATTCGTTCTCCTATGGTTCCAAGATGATGTTGCATTTCTTTGGTATCTCCTTGTTTTGCTTGTAGTCTTCCATGCATCTCCATATTGCTTTCTTCGTTGGTTTCCTCGTGATCCATAGTAGGTTTTCTTGTGCTCCCAACTTATCCTTGATGATTGTTGCTTCTTGAAGTAGTGTGGGTGGCGATATGCCGCAACCTGAATGATGGGAACCTCTTTCTCTGATTCCATAACATGTGATTCTTGGGAATCATGTAGCTCCTCAGATTCTTCTTCTTGTGTATTCCCTACTTCATAATTTTTCTTCATGGGTTTTTACAGTATCTTCTTCTGATTCCACCACAGACTCATCATCTGATGTGTCACCTGCTACAATTGGTCCCCCTGAGACATATCTTGTAATGTAATTTTCTTCTTATTGTACCAAAGATTTAAAAACTTCTTTTTTGCATTAATATTAATTTTACCCACTAATTGCATCCACGGATATCCCAAAACAACATCCACGCCATCCATATCCAAAGCATAAAAATCTGAATGCAACACATATTTATCCATAGTAATCTTCAAATCTTTAAAAATTTGAAAATTTTCACCATCAATCTGTGAGCTTTGAATATGCTTGGCAGGAACTTGCAATTTTTGGCCAAATTAACATGGATAAAATTATGCTTGCAACTAGGGGAAATAGAAACACGAATAATCTCTTTTTGAATACATCCATGTGCTTTCAATATAGAAAATAGACCCTTATGTCCCACTTGATATTTGTTCTTGGCATGAGACCACTTATTAAAAATACTTGTTCAAAGTCTTCATAAGAAAGTGCTTCTGTCTTTCTATAGTCAAGTGAGTGCCACCATACCTTAACATCATCTTTGGAATAAGATTCTATCAAAAGTCTCCATGAATTATCCCATTTTGATTTGCAACCTTTGATACATTCTTCAATACTATAATCATCATTATTTCCTATAAAATAAGACCTTTCCATTTTTATTTTTATTATTTTTCCAAAAACCCATAAATAGAGATAGGGTTTCACAAAAAATCACTTATTTATCCTCTTTGTAGCTAGGGTTTTGAGACAAACATAATTAAAATAAACATGACTCGATCAATATTGCATAGAATCTCTATTATAACCCAGTTATGGAACTAGAACAACAACTCTGCTTATTCTTACGGAATCGAAACAAAAATGTGGGCACCCCGTCAAAAAATATTCGCTCTACAATTTTCGCCGGCGTCACTGAAATTATGAAAAATAGTTGATTTTAAATCAAAGATTTCTCCACTTTCTTAACTCCAAATGAGATGATATCTTTTGAAATTGCGTTTCTTTGCAAGAGATTCAGATCTGCAACTTGTTTCTTTTGGATCTGCACAAAAAATTTCAGAAATTGATTTAAATGTTGTCACCTAATTTTTACCTATATTTTTTCCAAAAAGAAGAAAAATATTCTCACTTGTGCCACGAAAAGAGCTCTGATACTACTTGTAGTGATCCTTAACCCAAAAAATTGAATTAAAAAAAAAGATATAGAATACTTTAGAAGAAACCAAAAGATATTCACCATAAGAATAACACCAAGATATAGAGAACCATTAAGGTAGGGTAACACCATCATATACTCCTTAAGGAAGGAATCACTCCTCAAGCCACACTTGTACAATAACAATCTTCAACATAACTAACACAATGATACTCATGTCTATTTTTACTTTCTCATGAGTATATTTAGGGGCCTATGCCTTATTATTATATGATTTCTTCTAACTAACTCTCAACCACCAAGTGGACCATATTCCATTATTAATGGCCATATTACATTAAATATTCTCATTTGATACCCATTACATATATTATTACAATTTAAATACCCATTACATCATTTATTGCCCTTGGATACCTCCCTAGGTACCCATATTATCCTCCCTAGATATATAACAATATTTGTCATAAGAATGTTTTTTTAATAAATAATTGTGACTTAGCTTCTTGTAATTCATATATTTATATTGCAATATGGGCATAAAATTTTATGTGTGTGCATTATGTATGGTCGAAATAGATAATTATGTTGGATTTTGGCTATATATCTTTTATTGGAAGCAAAACATAGAGCCCGTAAAGGATTATTACTCTCTCTATATATTTGTATTGTTTTCAATAAACAAGATATAGAGCTGTAAGGCCTTATTATGCCATAATATAGGCATATTGTTTTCAAAAATAAAATTTTGCAGAAGCCATAAAGGATTTTTTTTTTTAGCAGAAACCTTGAATATATTATATTAAATAAAAAAATTATAGCCAACCAAACATACAAAAAGTGGAGGTCTGTGACTTGCAAAAAGTGTTGTAAATACCCAAAATTACAGAGATGTTTGAGCTGATAACTAAAGTCCTGAACTTGCAGTTATGCCAAAGAAAAGTTCTCAAACCATTAGAAGGGTAGATACAGACATAGACACCTAGAACAAAAAATAAATATAAAAAATAAAATACCCATTGAGCTAAGTTACTCCTGTTGCTTTCCTTTTGTGTCTTTGATAGGTTGCATCACCAAGGCTTCCTCCATTGCTTGGCCTCTAGGATGGTAGTCAAGAATGTGTCTATTTTGATTCATATTGACTAGCTTCTGCAAGTCATCCTTCATATAACCTATTGTTTCCATTAAATCATACAGGTCTCGGTGATTGTCTTCAATCTGGGTGTCTTGATTTTCAATCTGATGGGCCATCCAATCCGATGTTCTGCTTCCTTCAGTTATACTTCTATTTACTATGTCATAGAGCCATCTTAAGTGTTTCTTGATATCCTTGAGAGAATTCTGAAGGTCTTCCAAAGTAACTTCCTTGTTTTCCATTTCTTTATGGTATGAGGACAGAGCTAAGGGTGCTGCTTAGCCTGTTGCTTGAGGCAAGCAATCTAAACCCGAGATGCTGAGGGGCTCCAAGGAGAGGGAGTTTGAACCTTTAAAAGTCAAGTCTGCACTGAGCCAATTCTTTGCACTGAAAGAAGGGTGAAACATTGTACCAATTTTTTCAAAAATTGTTCGAGACGACCGATTCGCAGAGAAAATCTCTCTCTCACTGCAAATATTCCCTTCTTTTGTTTTGCTGGAACCTACCAAAACACTAACAGCGTCGTTGCCAGGGACAATGCTTTCGACGCCGAGGATTTACTTCTTTGCGCTAACTGAAACGATATCAACTCTTAGTGGGGCGAGAGCATAAATAACATTGGGAGCAAAATGAGCATTTGGAGGCTTCATGTGGAAGACGTTCTGGGATTGTGTGAGCGTTCCAATCCAACTACGGGAAACAGAGCTCACATTTAATTCCTTCACATGGCCTTTGCAGTGATAGGTGGGATATGAAATAAGGTGGCTAAACTCCTTTCGCGAAGGTTCTCGACTCCCTTGCATGATGTATGGCGGATGGATGTGGTTCTAGCACTGGGGTTAAGCCCCCCTTGGTGCCTTTTAGTCAAACTAAAATTATTAGGGGACATAACAAATGTTGTTTATGTTTCCCTTCACCTTGCTTGTTCCAATTTTTAGCTTGGCACCTTGGTTTGCCAACTTATCAACCTCTGACTTGTTTCCTCGGAGGATGTGGAGATAGGTGACTTGAACTGTTGCAGTGACTTGTTGTATACAGTCGTAAATTATTTTAATTTTGACCACTAATTTACTGAAGCCATTGTTCATTTTGTGAATTAATTGCTTAGAGTCTCCTAGAACAGTTAATTTGGAGATGTTGAGTTGCCTTTCTAGTTTCATTCCAGAGTAGAGCGCGAGCCATTAAGCCTCGTTGTTGGTTTTTCAACCAAGTCCCCAAGCATAAGACATCACTATATTTCCTCCGAGATCGAAGATGATCCCACCCACACCCACCTCCCTAAGATTTTCTTTCGAGGCACCATCGAAAAAGAGGGTATAATTGTTTATCCTCGCCCGCCAATGAGTGAATTCATCTAGATTTTTCCTGATTTCCCAAGGGTGAAGAACTAACTGGACTTTGGTTTGAAGAGGGTTATGCGACAGAAATTCTCGGCACCATATGAGTTCTTTTGCGTTAAGTTTCTCAGAAATGGGAAGGACCACCTATTTGGAGTTCATCTTTTTGCTGAAAATGTTAAATGCTTTAAAGGAAATGCATTGATGGTCAGTCTTTTATTATAAAAAACAAGCCTATTCCTAGCAAGCCAAATTTTCCAGCAAACGTTTCTTAGCGTTGTATTCCAAATTCTACAAAGAGTCTTTTTCTTTCCTATTTTCTCTGGGTAACAACCTTTCCAGTTTTCAACCATGGTGGAGAGAGTTCCTAGAAGAACAAAATTCTTACCAATAGGGTCGAGGAAAATATTCCACACATGTTTAGTGAAAGAGCACTCTAAAAACATATGTCAAGATGATTCTTCTTGTTCGAGACAAAGAATGCATTTTGAAGGCCCATGGATCCCACGTTTTCTTGGATTGTCAGCTGGTAAGAGCTATTTTTTTTACTAGGATCCAAAAGAAGGAATTAGTCTTGGGGATGCTATCTAAGTTCCAGACCTTCTCCTAGTTTCTTTTGTGAGACCCATTTCCATTATTTTGCAGAGACTTATATCCTTATTTGAGTGTGTAAGTCCCAGTTTTACCCCACCCTCTTAAATATTTTGCTCTGAAATTGAGGGGGGCAATGCCATGGAGGAAAGAAGTAAAAATGGCATAGTCTAAGCAAAGGTGGGACGACGGATTTAAGATTTTCGATCCCTTCCAGTCGCCCCTAGAACCTCAAATGGAGAAAACTTTAAGTTTGATGAAACCGAGGTCTTCTCAGCTACCGTCGAAGAGGGAGAAGATTGTCATTTGAGTCTAAGGGAGGTCTTCCCAGGATGGAGTCGATCCATACATTAATTTTACTACTACTCCCAGGAATCCAGTACATTTTGTCTTTAATTATACCAATAGAGCTTTTACATAGGTTCCATATGGTGGTTCCTTTACCCGCCCAAGGGGATTCGAAACATTTATACTTTTTCATTTTGATATATTTTTTTCTTATTGCCTCTATCCACCATTCCTTTCCTCCCAAAATCATCCTCCATACCATTTTTGCTCCAAGGGCACTGTTCATTTTCCCTAGGCCGCTGATTCCAAGTCCTCCATTGCCTTTCTCCTCCAAGACTGCTTCCCATTTTACCAAATTGAATTTTCTCCCCTGTGTCTTCCCTCCTTGCCATAAGAGATTTCTTATTTCCATGCTGAAGGTATTAATAATTGCTTTAGGAGCCAAAAAAATTGCACAAGAGAAAATGGGATAGGAGGAGAGAATAGACTTTATGAGAACCACCTTGCCTGCTAGATTGGGCCAGGAATTGCTCCAAACCCGAATTTTATTTTTCAGTTTATGAGTTAGAGGGATCCAAACCAAGATAGTGTTTTTCTTGTTAATAATAGGTACTCCTAGATAAATGAAAGAGATCCATTGGAGATTCACCTAGATTCCCATAATGTTTGCTATTTCTCGAAGGGAGTTAGGATTGTTGTTCTAGCCATACAACCAAGATGTATTGACATTGATTTGGATACCAGAGGCTCTTAAGAAGAGATCCAAGGTGGCTTTGAATCGCCTGGAAATTTGGATCGAAGCACTTCCCAAAAGAATAGTATCATCAGTAAATTGAGCATGATTTATTTGCACACCCCTTGCTATACTGATGCCCTGTAAACTCCCTTCATTTCTGAATCTATTAAGTTTTCTGCTGAGAGAGTCTGCTACAAGGATGTAAAGAAGGGGGGAGATCTAAAAGCCTTTTCTGATTCCTCGTCGAGTTTGGAAGAAGGGGTTTTGGCATCCGTTAACAAGAGGATCGATCCAAGGCTCGTTGATACAAGCCTTAACCCATCTTATGAAGGCTTCAGGAAACCCATAATTTTTCATGACCTGAAATATATTTGCATTTGCAAGGTCTGATTTGATTACCATACCTGCTTCTTTACATGTCTGACTTGAGTGGATCGCTTCCTGAACCATCAATATGTTATCATATATCCACCTGCCCGCTATAAAGCCTCCTTGGTTTTCAGAGATAAGGACCGGGATTACCTTATTTATTCTGTTGGAGATGACTTTGGAGAGTATTTTATAGGAGAAATCGCATAGAGAAATAGGCCTGTATATTTTGATGGAGGTCGGATTCTTCTCTTTGGGAATTAGATCTAGAAAAGTGGAATTTGTAGCTCCCCCAATCTTGTCTATGGATTGAGACCAAATTATCATTTTGTCTAGATAGTTTTTGATTATGTGCCAACAACTTCTATATAAACTGATAGAATACCCATCCGAGCCTAGAGCCTTGTTAGGGTGTAACGTCCATACATAGTATCATGTTTTGTATATGTTACCTTTGATTGAATAGAATATCAAGGAATGGATTTTTCTTCTTGAAAAAATAATATATTTATTAATGCAATAACTAGTCAACTCAATTAATATTAAGTGCATTAATGCAATAACTAGTCAACTCAATTAATGTTAAGTGCATTAATTTAGGGGAGATTATCAAATTTTCAGAACAAGACTATAGTCTAAATATAGAAAAAACAATTTTATTTAGAAAACAGTTTTTAAAATAATAATTTTATTATTATTATCTATGATTGGTTGTTTGAGGCTTACTATACCTGGTTATGTGTTGCCTATGTGTTTCCCACCACATGTGTTGCCTATGGAAACGTGTTTCCATGGCTGGTCTGAATTTATTATCCATGATGACAATGTGATAGAGATTTGTGAATTCATTAAATTAGATGCAGTCTAGTGCATGTTGCATGCAGTCCAATGTGCATGCAACACTCCAAGTGGAGAGGGCATGAAACCCTGCACCAGTCTAGGTATAGCTTGTCCTTCAAATCCTTGATTTTATTGAATACAATTAAGGTGGCCTAAGCCTTTACCTCCTCCAAAGCCCATAGAGAAGGCAACAGTTTCCTCTACCAGCACACAACTCACAAGCCCATAGAGTAGGCAGCAGTTTCCTCCACCAGAACACAGCTCACAAATTTCAAGGCTTATCTTATCTTCGCATGCGCAAGGCTAAGTTCTCATGCATTTGAGCAATTGAACATTACCTTTGTGAGCATGATTCAACGCCAGTAAGATATCCAGATCCATTAAAACACATGTTTAAGCACCCGCAGGTAAGGCATACGTGTGAGCGAGAGCAGCGGTAGATAAAGATTGAGATGCAGGTCTAGTTGCAGCCGTTCCAATACTAGTAGACCCAATAGCATCAGTAGTTTCATAGGAGAGGTTCAACACTCAATCCAAGTGTATCTGTTATTATTTATGTAACTGAGTACGCTCGACCGAAGAGTGAGAGGCGAGTTGTAGAGCTGCTTGATTTTCCCTTTCCTTCCTATCGAGGTTGATCCAAGAATCCGTACCAGCATAGCATATCCTATTCCAAGTGCATAAACTTGTTGGTGGTTTATCACTAACGCTTGCTTACTGGAGTGGTCCGAAGGAAGAACGCTACCATGGGAGACATGACTAATAAGTCTAAAAGAAAAGGATTGCTACAACTCGGGATACGCTCCATACCTGACATACCTGGATTGGAAATTAAAGATACCAAGTTCGTTTACAATAGGTAAAACCAGATAAANAGTCTAAAAGAAAAGGATTGCTACAACTCGGGATACGCTCCATACCTGACATACCTGGATTGGAAATTAAAGATACCAAGTTCGTTTACAATAGGTAAAACCAGAAAAAAAAAACCGCCTCATTCGTGGAGCGGAGCATCTCCCCGACCAATGGGAGGGCAGTGGGTTTCTGTTAATAAAGATTCATGCAGATAAATTATTCCATATGAACTCGTTGAGGGATTCACCATTCCTTGTATCATGTGAACTTTCCCCATTGTTGAAGAATCAAGAATCGGTTGGAGAGCTGGACCATATCCTTTTAACCCCACTGGGAGGTGGTATCTTTGATATTATTCATTCCTTGCTGGTGGAATGTGCTTGCACCTTATAAACTCCTATGTCTTTGGGTATTATTCATTTTTCCAATATCCTAGCTGCCTAGAAATGAATAGTTTTCAAGCGTTCACAATAGAGGCGGTATAAAGCCTCTCCCTCTTCGGATCTTGTTATTTAGTCGAAAGCGAAAAGAAGGTAATGGTACCAAGGTACTGGTGGTACGGATAAGGTAACTATGTCGGTCCTCGTGCAACAATTGGACCTCTTAACGCGGATTCTCTACGCAAGCTAGGTGTCTTTCTACAACGCAGATTAACATATTTCTTCTAGTGCAGACTTCACTATTCATAGGGTTTCTTCACAAATCCTTTCTTTTTAATTTGTAAAAAAATCCATACCATAATTCCTGGTGTTGGAATACACCCTAAATGAGATTCCGGTGGTTCTTCATTTGTGTCCATTGGCAATTCTAACAAAGACCAGGAAGAAGGAGACTGCACCACACAAAGAATTTCCGGAGTCCATGCCAGTCGATGAACTGGTTCGTGTTTCACCAGCTATATAAGGAGCCAAGGCACCTAAACTCAGATGCAACTATCATTCCAATTGTTAGTTTTGTAATTGGTATTGTCACCCTTGCTTCTGCGGATGGATCCGTATCTGGATCAATTGAAAATGTACAAACTACTGGATCGATCTAATAAATTGGTTAGATGAGATAAACAAGTGGGAATGGTTTATTAAAAAAATTTGCACATTGCTAGCCAATAGCCTTTGTATTTCTCTAATTTCATATATGAATTTCAACTCAACTGTTTAGTTTTCCTGATTAACATTGCATTACATGTCCAGGTTATTGTTCTCAATGTTGATATGTGTTTCCTAAACTGCCCCGAGAGACTCTCCAAAATGGGCAGTATGTTAATTCTTCATCCTATTCTGCACATTGACATTAATGAGATGATTAATGAAGGAATTCATTCACAACACTGTTCTTTATCTATTATCAGTTGCAGTGATTATGTTTGCAGATACATGCTCATTTTGTGCTTCGATTGGGTGGAACAGATTCCATCCTGTTATCATTGAGGCTGTGGAGAAATTGTTTTCATTCATCCTACTTTTTTTTTAAATAAATATTTAATTTGTACCCAGCCACCCACCACTGCCTTTTTGTAATTGTTAGCCATGGAAACCCTCATTGGCAGAAAACACAGAATCGGACGCAAGATCACCAACGATGCCTTTGGCGAGATATACCTAGGTAATTTACTCTCTGGGCTACCCATATTCAAGGATTTTTTTCTTCTTTATCTTTTTGTGGTGCAGCTGAAGTTGGCATTTCCGCCTCCATATCTAAAGGCAGGAGCAGATTCAGGAAAGTATTGTGGAAACCTAATGCTATATTCTTTCTTCATGCTCGGACCACAAACAATTACATCATATATTATATTATGCATACGTTTTCCCACTCCGATAAAGAAAGCATGTCGTATCTTGACTCTTCAACAATATGCAAATTCGGGCCATCTAGATGCTTCTACAACTTGAGGGATTGAACCTTATCTAAAGGCTTCTTCAGAAAGTTTTTGCATAACATTATTTTTTCATCTACCACATGGTACAATATTCATACACAACTAGAACATTCCGGCAAGTGATATCAATAAGGCAATCCACTAGGCCACTTACCATCAGGCCTGGAATTTCAAATTTTACTTGCCTGTGAAATAAAATTTGATTACTGTTACATTTTAAAAATATCCCTCAGTTTACGTACTTGTTAATTTTTTTATATACTTTATATTCCTTTTATAAAAACAGGATTTTGGTAGATAATTCATTAAAAAATAAAACTTAAATGTTTAATAATAATTGTTATTCTCAAAACTTTTTGCATCTCTTCCAAATCTCTACCTAGATTGAACCTTAGAAAAATATAGAATGGGAATTTAGCAGAAAATTGTTCAAATTTCTAAACATACCTTGGAAAAATATAGAATATAAAAATTTATTGACTAAAAATTTAAATAAAAACAAGAGGCATTTAAAAAAATAACTTTTAAATAAAATAAAATGTCAACTAATTTGCAAACAAACCAGATTCTGTGAAATAAAAATGTCAACTAATTTGTAAACAAACCTACAACAAATCTATGAAATAAACTTGTTTCAAGATTGAAAACTCTATATTAACTCTTTTCTCGGTAGTCTCCAAATAATCCTGTTAAATAACTCATTTCTAAATTGAAAATAAGATAACTCTATATACTTGCTCATTATATTAAAAATAAGATAAGATATTGAAAATAAGATAAGAGAACTTTATACTCATTGATTTTTTGGACTGAGATGTGCAAACACTTCAATTGAGGTTGGATTTGAAATGTTGTACTTTTTATGAAAATTATTTTGGAATATTACTTGAGCTTTTATCTCTTACTTTGACATTGAATATTGATCTTTGCAACAACAAAAAAAAAAATTTCAAGGTCGACAAAGGTCTTAATAAGTCAAAACTTTAAAAACTATAAAAATATTAATAAAAAGATAAAATGTTTTTTAATAAAAATTAAGCCTTTTACAAAAAAATGATGAAGAACCTTAAACCAAACTTATATATAAAAAAAAATAGTTTATTTCTTTTAACTTTACTAGATTGTGTGCTCTCAGGCGTGAGGCTAGCCCGGTTGAGGCCAAGGAAGAGAAGGTAGCAGTGGCGGAAATGGAATTTGAGGCTGCTTCTTCTCCCTGGTGGTGGAGATCGGCAACAAGCATTGATGCCCACCATGGTCTGGCTCGTCTTCGGAAAAAAGAGCCATCTGTGGTAAAAAAAAATGCAATGTTGTATAGCTTCACCTCTTCTGCCAGTTCTTCATCCCCTGTAATATCTTCCTCTTTCGATGCCTCCTTTTTCTTCAGGTTGTGAATTGTCCGTCACCCTAAATGCAGGCAGATCCAGTCTATCTGGATAAAGCATCCAAGGCCCTAGATTTGTCTGTGTTGTGCGTGGAGATACCACAGAATTCACAGTAGATCGTATTAGGAACGGAAGAAGACTTCTGTCGAATAGGACAGTACCTAGGAGGGTGCCCATATGTCTTGCAGATTTCACAGAATTATCCAGGCTAGGAGTTTTGCACATTTTGGAAAGAATTATACTGTACTGGTCCATGGAATGGAGCAGAGGTGGCTACTTGTGAAACTCCACTAAAAGTTATTCCTGGAAATGGTCCTACTCGAGGTTAGGTATATTCCTTCCTCTAAACCGTGGACATTAGAAGCATGATGTCCCTCTGTAATACATCTTGTGTTTTTGGTTTTCCTTCCGCCTGATGAAGGAATACTAAAAGAGAACAACAATCTGATGAGGTATAGAATCATTTTCTTAAATATTTTACATAATTAGGTCACCATGAAAATTTGAATTTGAAGAAGAGCTCACGCGGGAAAAAGAGGTTGCAATTTTTTCAAGAACAACTTTTTTTGTATTTTTTAAAGTTTTTATGTATGGTAAATAAAATAGTGTGGTTTCCTTTATTTAGCTAAATCAACCAAAATGCTCCAGGGAGTGGACATAACTGTTTTATCAGCCATTATCTATAGAAAGAGGTACTAAAATTTATGGCGGGTAAAAAAAGTAATTAAACTTCAATTTGACTAGATGCTATTTTGTAAACCGTAAATAGTGACGTGCCAAAATTAAAACCACCTATCAAATACGTCTTTAAAACTAAAAAAACGTTCTGTACGCTGTCAATTTCCAGGCAAGTTACCATATCAACCACATACCTATCATGATGCTCATACCATCGCATGACCCACTGAGCCCGTTGATTTGATGGATACCAAATACTACATGCGACATTGATGGGCTAGTTTAAAATTTGAATCTTGTAAAGGCGCTGGATTTGAATTTGAATTGTTATGCCTACCAAGGATATGGTGGATTTAAAAAAGAGGAGCAGCTATGTGGAAGAGAGGTTTGGTGGATTTAAAAAAGAGGAGCAGTTATGTGGAATATAGGTTGTGGTCTGTGGTGGATTTAAAAGAGAGGAGTGCCTATGTGGAAGAGAGGTCGTGGTCCATGGAGTTAGCGCGAGAAACCCTGCAACTTGCCACAACTGGTTCAACAGTTTATTTTGTCAAGTTCGTAGCAGCTGCCAATGAATATGATGTTGTTCTTGATGAGGAGTATGGGCTTCTATCATACGAGCACGTCACTGAGCTCGTAACACAGGAGCCAAGAAATTTTGTGCTGATTAGTGGCTTAGAATTTGTTAGCCAAAACCAAGCCGACTAAACTTGAGTTTACCTCTTAGTTAATAAAATTTAATTTTTCACGCCGACCTCTTTTTTTTCTTACTTGTCGGGTGAAACTTGTCTAACTCTCGACTAGATAAGTTTATAAAATTTGGTCAGCATTTTAGACCCAACTAATTTACCTCTACTTGTCAGTTCTACCGACAGTTACTTGTTGGTTCTACTGACTGGTTTTACCTTGATCACTTGTCGGTAACTTCAATTTGACCACTAGTCTGCTGATCTCTTCAACCACTAGTAGTCTTACTCAACCGACCTTGTCGGTTCACTTGGATTTAGTCGGAATTTACAGAGTATGTTTCTTGTCTAAAAGACTTAAGAAATTACAAATGCTTTTCACCTGTGAGTAAGATGAAGTAAAAATCAACACATTAACAATCCAACATAACTTATAAAACATATACCCAAATACCTAGGAAGACTTGAGTCAACCAATATGCCTCTGGAACTTTCACAGAATGAGAAATTTAAGGAATCTTGTTCTTTCACTCAACCGTAATTGTAAAAGACATTTACACAAGTAAATCTAGAAAGATTGTGCGGCCAAATAAACATGCATTCAAACCATAAACTATTTCATATATATATTGTTTGGAAATAACAAAGGTAATGCAAACTTGTCAGCTCACCGACTAATCCTTTTACAGAGCTTCGACTCTTTGACAAAATTGCATACACAGAAGCTGGAGCTTCAACTTCTCTTTCTCTCTTTTCTCACCCAGAGTTGTCTCTATTGTCTAACTTGATTTATGATTTTATTCTTCTATTTATAGGCAACCTGAAAATTGCTTCTACATGAATCGACTGACTCACCATTAAATACTGTAATAACTATCTACCTAACAACTTAGCTTCAGAAATTAATTCGACTAGTTTAGATTGCCGAATCGCAGACTCTTCCCTCTTGTCAGACTGACCGACAATATCTTGACTGATATAGACTCTAATAGACTCGACTGAGAGTCAGGTACGGATCTGCGAGTGATTAATATTTCCAACACTCCCCCTTAATTATGAGGAGATGGGGATTTTGAAAACAAAAATTTACAAAATGTTTCAAAGCTTAGACATGCTCTATTTATAATAGAGTTCACTGTGCAGAACTTGTCATTCCAAGATAACTACACCGATACTGGAATGTGTCCTTTGCCAATGGTTTTGTAAAGATGTCTGCAAGTTGATCTTCAGACCTGCAAAATTCCAAATAAATTTCTTTGTTGTTCACCAACTCTCTTATGAAATGAAACCTTGTGTCGATGTGCTTGGTTCTCTTGTGAAACGCATGATTATTTGATAATGCTATGGCTGAATTGTTGTCATAGAAGATTGCTGTTGGTTCTTGATGGTTCTGTGACAAGTCTTTTAACACTCTCCTCTGACATGCAACACTTGTTGCTGCAACATACTTTGCTTCAGCTAAAGATAGAGTTACTATGGGTTGTTTCTTTGAAGCCCATGAAACAACACCTGTATGAAAATGAAATGCGTACCCAAATGTGCTCTTCGTGTCATCTATGTTTCCTCCATTGTCACTGTCAGCGTAACCAATGAGTTTAAATTTTTTTGAGGTTGAATACATAATGGCAAGGTCTTTTGTGCCACTTACATACCTCATAATTCTTTTACCTGCTTGCCAGTGTGAGTCTTTTGGTGACTCCATAAACCTTGAGATCAGACTTACACCATACATAATGTCTGGTCTTGTTGCTTTCAAATACATAAGGCTGCCAACAAGCCTTTTGAACAACGTAGGATCTACAGTTGATCCTTCATCATCCTTGTTCAATTTTAAACTGTTATCACTGATGTTGGGGATGTCTTGCAATTAGACATGTTAAATATTTTTAAAACTTCACTTGCACACTTTTTCTGTGATATAAAAATACCACTTTCAGACTGTTGAACTTCAATTCCTAGAAAAACCTTCGTAAGCCCCAGATTAGTCATTTCAAATTCACTTTCTATGACTACTTTAAAATCTGCTATGCCATAATCACTAGTAAATATTAAATCATCTACATACAGGCAGACAATTAACATCTTACCTTGCTCATTCACTTTAGTGTACAATGTTGGTTCACTTTCACTTCTGTGAAATCCATTTTTGGTGAGATAGGAATCAATCTGATTGTACCAAGCTCTAGGAGCTTGCTTCAAACCATAGAGTGCCTTTTTTCAGCTTGTACACTTTATGTTATTAACCTGGAACTTCATAGCCTTGTGGCTGTTCCACATATACTTCCTCTTCTGGGTATCCATTTAAGAATGCTGAATTGACATCCATTTGATAAACAGGCCATTTATTTTGTGCAGCAATGGCCAAGACTGTTCTAACTATTTCCATGCGTGCAACATTTGCAAATGTTTCATTGAAGTCTATGCCAAGTTCCTGTGTGAACCCTCTTGCTACCATTATTGCTTTGTGCTTCTGCACATTTCCATCAACATCTTGCTTGGTCTTATAAATGCATTTGACACTGATTACATCTTTGTCTTTTGGTACATCAACCAATTCCCATGATGGTTCTTCTCAATGCATTCTATTTCTTCATCCATGGCTTGTGCCCATACTTATTCTTCAACAGCTTCTTCAAATGTTAATGGATCATATATAGGAGAAAATAATACAAAGAGAAAGAATGAATTTGGTGTACCAACTTCATATATATCCCGTAGACTTCTTGTCTTCACCGATTCTGTCGATGTCAATCTCGACAAAATGCTTGATGGAGTCTGTTGTCCTCTTGGTGTGCTTGTCGGTGTAGCTTGAACTGCTACTTATGTCGATGGTCCTTGTGTTGAACCATGTCATGGTGTCATGGGAGTCGACGGTGTTGCAACTGGTTGACTTACATGTGGTGTTTGAACCACTTCCTCCTCCATGTCATCATTGTCAACATTCGATACACTCTTGACATTTATGTCGACGGTTCCATCCCATGATTCATTTTCGACAAATTGAACATCTCGACTGATTATCACTTTCCTTGTGACAAGATCATACAATTTGTATTCTTTTGTGTCTTCAGAATAGCCGACAAAAATACATTTTTGTCCCTTCTTGTCTAGATTCGTTCTTAGCTCATCTGGAACATGAGCATATGCAACACAACAAAAAACTTTTAAATGAGAAACACTATGATTCATACCTGTCCATGATTCTTGAGGAACTTTGTTCTTCACACTCTTTGTCAGACACTGGTTCATAATGTATACAACAGTTGTGACTGCTTCACCCCAATATTCATTTGGAAAATGCTTGGCTGCCAACATGCTACGTGCCAAATCCATGATGGTTATGTTCTTTCTTTCGGCAATACCATTATGCTGAGGTGTATACTATGTAGTGAATTGCTTCTGTATGCCATGGGTTTTGCAAAAATTTAGAAATTCATTTGAAACATATTCACTTCCTCTGTTGGTCCTTAAGATCTTGATGCGGTGTCCACTCTGGTTCTCCACGAGTGCCTTGAACTGCTGAAAATAACTAAATGCATCAGGTTTATGTTTCAGAAAATAGACCCATGTTTTTCTTCAATAATCATCAATAAAAGTTAGAAAATATTTGCAGCCACCAATGGATGATGTCTGCATTGGAACACAAATATCAGAGTGCACAATTTCAAGTGGTGTGCATGCTCTATAAGACTTTCCAACTGGAAAAGTCTCTCTGTGTTGCTTGCCAAAAATGCAGCCTTCAAAAACCGTTTCTGGTCTATTGATCAATGGTAATCCCTTCACCATATTCTTTGTGTGTAGTAGCTTCAACCCACCAAAATTCAGATGTCCAAATCTGAAATGCCACAACCAGGATTCATCCTAAACTTCTGTTTGAAATGCAGCTTGCAAATTAGCGTTTCCATTTTCTTTCTTGTCGAGGGAATTGACTGTTTCTTTACTTT
Organism: Pseudotsuga menziesii; assembly: GCA_001517045.1. NCBI lineage: Eukaryota > Viridiplantae > Streptophyta > Pinopsida > Pinales > Pinaceae > Pseudotsuga > Pseudotsuga menziesii. The sequence continues at coordinate 475,862 of LPNX010657367.1, read as the reverse complement.
CTTCCTTGAATGCAGCTCCTGTATTTGTCTTCCCTTTCATGCCGGGAACTATCCTCAATGGAAATAAGTTATTGCTTGTCATTGGCACTTTTTCTATCAACTAGTCGCTTGGATGCTTGTCTTTGATCACACGGTGATCATCTTCCATGTAGACTCTATAGCCTTTTTGTATCAACTGTCCAATGCTTAACAAATTATGTTTTAGACCTTCGACATGATAGACAGCAGGGATATACTTACTCTCACCTTGTTTGGTTAGAAAATCAACATTGCCTTTTCCTAAGACAGTAACTTGGACATTGTTTCCAAGTGTAACATCAGTTTGAATTGAGTTATCTAGACCGGAAAACAAATTTAAATTACCAATCATGTGGTTGCTGCATCCTGAATCTAAGTACCATATGTCATGTGGACTTTCTTGAATAGCATTGCATTCAAGTGGAGATGTCGATGCCATTAACATTGCACTTGTCAAAGTGCTCGTGTTGGTTGACTGATTTGGGCTTTGCCTTCCTTGGTCATATTGTTTCTTCCTGCATTCATATGCATAATGACCAAATTTCTTACAATAACGACATTGGATTTTTTATTTATCAAACCTCTGGCCACTTGGCTGAATTGGGTTTTGATTTTCTCCTCTACCACCGACATTTGTAGGACTTCTGCCTCGTCCTCCTCTAGAAGAACTTCTTCCTCTACCTCTGAAGTTGTTTCTCCCCCTGCCTCTACCACGGCTTATGGATGACTATGCTGTGAATGCACCTTCCAATGATGTTTGTGTTCTGTTGAGTCTGTGTTCATGGTTGATGAGTGAAGCTTGCAGCTCATCAATGGTAAATGTCGACATGTCGGTTTGTTCTTCCAAGGTCATAACCAAGTTTTCAAATCTTGGGGGAAGACTTCTGAGAATATTTTCAACAACTCTTTGGTTTTATATGGATTCTCCATGAGCTTTCAGTTGGTTTATCAAACCAACAACTCTGGTGTAGAATGTGTCTACAGTCTCTGAATCTTTCATGGACAGAGATTCAAAATCTCTTCTCAGAATCTGCAACTTGGATGTCCTTACCTTATCCAAATCTTGATAGGCAGTGTCCAATGTATCCCATGCCTGCTTAGCATTAATTTTTGTTGCTACTCTTGGGAGTATGCTTTCATGCATAGCTTGATGTATGTAAAACATAGCTTTTCCATCTTTCTTCCTATGTTCCCTCAAGACATCTTTCTCAGCTTGTGTGAGATTGTTATATGCTGTCATGTCTGCTGATTCTGCATAACCATGCTGGACTATCTCCCAGACATCTTGACCTCTGAACAAATCCTTCATTGTTAGAGACCAATATTCATAATTCTTTCCTGTAAAAATTGGAGTTTGCAGTGAACCAGAAGTGGAAGCCATTTTTAATTTTTAACTTTCCTTAGAAAATTAATTTTCCACTTTTTAAGACAAGATTTCTTTCCTAAACCTTGCTCTGATACCAGTTAGCCAAAACCAAGCCGACTAAAATTCAGTTTACCGCTCAGTTAATAAAATTTAATTTTTCACGCCAACCTCTTTTTCTTTTTCTTACTTGTCGAGTGAAACTTGTCTAACTCCTGACCAAACAAGTTTATAAACTTTGGTCGGCCTTTTAGACCCGAATAATTTACCTCTACTTGTATATTCTACTGACAGTTACTTGTCGGTTCTATCGACTGGTTTTACCTCGACCACTTGTCAGTAACTTCACTTCGACCACTAGTCGGCTGACCTCTTCGACCACTAGTCGGCTTACTCAATCGACCTTGTCGGTTCACTTGGATTTAGTAAGAATTTGCAGAGTATGTTTCTTAGTCTAAAAGACTTAAGAAATTACAAATGCTTTTCACCTGTGAGTAAGATGAAGTAAAAATTGACACATTAACAATCCAACAGACTTGAGTCGACCAATATGCCATAAAACTAGAACTTTCACGGAATGAGAAATTTAAGGATTCTTGTTCTTTCACTCAATCGTAATTGTAAAATACAATTACACAAGTAAATCTAGAAAGAATGTGCGGCCAAATAAACATACATTCAAACCCTAAACTATTTAATATATATATTGTCTGGAAATAACAAAGGTAATACAAACTTGTTGATCCAAACTTGTCGGCTCACCGACTGATCCTTTTACAGAGCTTCGGCTCTTTGACAGAATCACATACAAAGAAGCTTGAGCTTCAACTTCTCTTTCTCTCTTTTCTCAACCAGAGTTCCCTCTGCTATATAACTTGATTTACAATTTTATTCTTCTATTTATAGGCAACCTGAAAATTGCTTCTACATGAATCGACTAACTCACCATTAAAGACTGTAATAACTATCTACCTAACAACTTAGCTTCATAAATTTATTTCGACTGGTTTAGATTGCGGAATCGTGGACTCTTTCCTCTTGTCAGATTGACCGACATGATCTTGACTGATACAAACTCTGACAAAGTCGGCTGAGAGTCAAGTACAGATCTGTGAGTGATTAATATTTCCAACAAAATTGCAAGTGCAACAAATTCTATTGTGTAATTAGAGGGATTGTGCAATATGTTTTGTAGTTGGTTTGGTAAAGTCTCTTGCAGAAGCATTTGATTTTATTAAGATTTTGTGTGCATGCCAGTCTTAGGGAATGGCCCATTAGAAATGTGCTATGTGCTCCTTCGTGGGTGAACCTGAAGAGATGACGCAACTTAATAGCATTTGCTTGTTAAATCTCAAGAAGAATAAATAATTATATATATTAAGAGACTTGGAGTTGTGTCTATGGATTTTATGTTACTCTAATTATTTATCATTTATGCAAACACTCTAGATTTGGGATGGGTAGTTTGTTTGAGATTCAAAGCTTATTCTGGATTTATTACATGCTTTAACTTTCCGAGATGAGATTCTGGGCATTCTCTATTTTTCTTTGAATGGGTTGGCCATTTCGTGGAGTATCCAAAAGTCAACTAAATTCCAAACATGATCTTGTGAATTCTTTACAACCCAATTCATTTTAGCTTGGAATTTGGAGACCTTTATGATTTTCCATGTCTCTTTTTCCCATGGCTCATTCTTGTGATTTAAAAAAACTTTATGAATTTCTATGGGCCTTTTTCCAGTATGAAAAATAGAACAAAATCCCTGAAGAGTGTGAAATTAATTTGGAAGAATAAATAACTTGGGAAATAGAAGAGATATAATGGGGATAGAAATCAACTAAAATATTTTTAATATTTTTATTTACATAGTGTAAGAGATAAATTACCTATTTCTCGGAAGTAAGAACAAATTTTATGGAATAAAAATTTACTAAAATATTAAAAAGTATTAATTAGTATAAAATTTTAATAAATCAAATGTTTTTTTCAAGAAGGTAAGAATACTTACTTTGTCAAGTTGAAATTTCGGGAGGATTTTTTTATCAAGGTTTGATTCTTAATGTGATAAAATGTTACATTGTGATTTTCTAATAGAGATAAATTTATTGGCCATCATTTTCTATTTATTGTTTTGGATTAGTGTGACATTAGCACATGTGAAATATTAAGGTTTTTAATCTTCATTAGGTAGTAAGAAATTTTGGGAGGATTTTCATCAAGGTTTGATTTTTAATGTGTTAAAAAGTTACATTGTGATTTGCTAATAGAGATAAATTTATTGGTCATCATTTCATATTTATTGTTTTGGATTAGTGTGACATTAGCACATGTAAAATATTAAGGTTTTTAATCTACATTAGGTAGTTAGAGGTTGTCATTATTGTTTCCATTTAAACAAGTGCTACGTGGTAGCTAGTCCCTGCCACTTAGCTTAAAAATAGTTAGATTGTATTTCGAAATAATAAAAGAAATCTAATATAAATACGTTTATTATATTTCAACAAAGTAAACTCAACGTAAAGAAGAAGAGAGCAGGTACGAAAAGTTATAGGTATGATTACTATATGTTCCAAAAATGTAAAATTCATGTAGTAGAAAGAGTGATTGCGTCGAGAGGCGCTCTACAGCCCAGTATGGGGGAGATCTTGTAACGTGATGTAATGTTTATAACATGTCGACAAAAAATAACAGTGATAGTGAATATTATGGGAGAGATCTTGTAACGTGATGTAACGTTTGTAACATGTCGGCAAAAAATAATAGTGATAGTGAATATTATGGGAGAGATCTTGTAACATAAAATAAAAAATAATATCATTTTAATAACATTATTTTTATTAATAAAAAATAATTTTTCTAATAGGCCAAAATAAATGTCGGCCACAAAAACAATCTAATATGGGGGAGATGTTGGGATCTTCCTACCTAACAAAACAATAAAAAAGTAAAAAATTTAATTATCCATAAAAAAAATATGTGGGTCAAGAAAAAAACACAAAATTGAATTATCCGCAAAAAAATGTTGGCCTTGCACATGGTTTTAAAAACATGTGCAAGGCATTCTAAACAACCCATGGTTTTATTGTACATGGCTTAGGAGGCTTTGCACATGGTGCAAGGCCTCCTAAACAACCCATGGTTTTATTGTACATGGTTTAGGAGGACCTTGCAAATGGATTTAAGACCATGTGCAAGGCCTCCTAAACAATCCATGGTTGTAGGAGGGTCTTGAATATGGTTTTAAAACCATGTGTGGGGAAATGATGCAATGTTTGTTCCTAAAAAAATAAAAAATAATAATAAATTTTATATGTTGGCCATAAATAATATTAAATATTAATAATAAAAATATTATATGTGGACCTTAAATAAAAAGATGTGTCTTTTGGTTTGAATCAAATCAATGGATATCTAAGAAGAGGTTTGCACCTTGATAGATTTGATCCATCTCGACGCTTGATAGAGCCTAGGATTTGGATCTACGCTGGTTTAATTCAATGTACTACTATTAAAATAAGAAAGTTCTATTTAGATATAAACATACAACTATGATGTTTACATTTCACAATGAAAAATTACAAGCTAGAATTAATTGATCTATGAATATGGGGTATTTACACAAAGAAAATATGGCAAAAACTATTAGTTATGCAAAGAGTTTTAAACATTCACACTAAAAAATATGGCTTTAAAATGATTTATAGCATTTGTTAAGCGAATACAAGTTAAAACAAATGGATATTGTTCACCATTTTAAATAAAATCATTTATGTATTATATTCAAAACATATACACATTTTACTATATTTAAATTTAGATCAATTTTTCAATATTATAAGTTGGTTTTTTAAACCAATTAAACATAAAAATATACATACTATTATATTGTAAAAGACATGTATTACAATTTGACATTTCATATACACATGAATAATAAATAATATTAATTTATATATTTAAAAAAAATTAAATAATAATAAGGTTTTTCATTAAAAACTAAATACAAATTCTAATTTAAAAAATCGATTATATAATTGATGGAATTAGATTTTTGGTGTAATACAATTTAGATATAGATTGCACCTCATGTATTATACTTTTAAATACAAGCTTAAGCCAAAATTTTATAATTAAAATTAAAATTAAAATGACTCTAAAATGGTAAAAGAAAGTATAGTTTTAGATGAGGTGATTTGGATTTATTTGCTTTGTAATATAATCATGTAATTATAAATAAATATTTATAACTATCATTGTTAAAATAGTGGGATATTAATATAGTGAGATATTAATATAGAATTAATTAAAAATAATTAAGTTTAATTATATATCCATAATAATTGGGCATTGAGAGGAATTTCCAAAATAAAGAAATGAATATATCATATGAGAATAATATAGAGAAAGAGTGGTAATGTGGAGATCACTTATTTTACAAAAGAGTTTTTTCCCTCTATGCATACTTGTAGCTCACAATTTGATGAAATTGTCTTTAAAACCTAAGCGTGTGTGCTATTTACTTTTAAAAAAAGCCATTAACTTTCATTAATATACCATGTACAATAAACAAACACCATCGCTCAAGTACAACCAGTATCATTTCATTGCTTCATTGAATGCATGGATGACTTTTGAATAAAATCTGTCTATATAAAGACCATATGTGGGATAAAAAAAATTAACCTAAAAAATTAATACATGTGATATGTTTTGAGCTTGCACTTGTTTCTCTACTGTGTTATTTTCATATCAATGCTCTTTAGGCTACTCACATCATTTGTATTGCAAATTGAGCATGGGTGGTTTTGATGTGTGGGTTGTATGGAGGGCATGCACATGTTCCAACAATGCGGAGGCTTTCTACGTTTTATGTGAGCACACATCTTCATTTTATCATATTCTACATGGAATTGCACGTTATTGAGTCCTGACTGCACCGCCAAATGGAAAGCTTACGTTATATAACCTATTTTTTTCATCATGTTACACTCCTAAGTGGAAATCTTATTGGGTTGTGCATGGTTCAATGGAATGAAGTTTGACTTTTTACGCTAAGAGATGGAGTCAAGAGTACAACTACACATTCATCTAATAGTTTTTTACTACCACGTTTTAATTACCACATTCATCTAAATTTAATTTAATAGTTGTATCACTATTTGAGTTTACCTAATAGTTATCTAATAGTTAATATAATAGTTATCCAATATAACAGGGATTACACTTGAAGTGAACTTAAGCTAATAGTTGTAGAATCATTGGAGTTAAGCTAATAGTTGTATCTAATTGTTAAGTCAATAGTTATGCAATATAATAGTGATTAGAGTTTAAGGGCGCTCGCACGAAGTTGGTTCCACCTTTTAGTGCCACTTTCAAAAATCAGAAACACACTTTCAAAATGTAAAATCCACAACGCATATGTGTTATTGATGCTATGTTCGAAAAGCCTGAGACCAAAGATGAGGCTAAGGTTAGTTAGCAGATATCGCATATGTGATATATCGCATGTGCGTTTTCAAATTTTTACATATCTTATATGCGATATATCGCACTTGCGATATTGAAAACCAAAAAATAAAATAAAATAGAGGCCGCGGGCCTCAATTTCTTATTTGCATAGTGAGCTAGATATCGGGAAGGTGGAATACTGTAGTTGTGAAATACCGCACCAGCGTTTTGCGTTAGAGAATTTGGAGGTGGCTGTGGAGGTGGCTTGGCTCCAATGGCAGGTAAGTACTCATATCATCCACAGTTGTATTCAATATTTGTTTTTTTTTGTTAATTTCATAGTTTTTATAATTGTTAAAAACTTAAAACGAATTTAACAAAAAAATTGAATTAAATCAAATAATGATATATTAAAACAATTTGTAATTCATTGCGTTAATCTTAACAGATAACAGGAATGTTCAAGATACTGTGCAAAATGAACCAAACCCAAACACGGAGGGGGAACAAGACCGCAATTCCCAAATTATGGCTCGTTTGGGTGCATTGAGGCGCCTTAGCTCATCTTTTAGAGGGGGGGATCATTTGAGACAATCTTTAGTCGAGGCATTAGACATCATAACAAACACAATTGTCAATGCCCAAGGAGCTCTATATAACATTATCTTGTATAGAGAATCCATGAGGCAATACTATTCTGATGGTTTGAGTTATAAAGACATCAAAAACCTAAAGATTACAAAAGACCAATTTTTTTCATTATTCCGGGACCCTAGCATCGGATTGGTTCCACCCACTAGTCGAGCACACATTTCCATGGACTGGTGCGTGGAACCAAATATTAAAGCCAATTGGATGGATCAGTTGTATATGGTCTTCGATGAAGACCCTCATGGGAATAGGGACATCCCATTTTATTTCTTGAGGAAGTTGTATACAAAATTCATCCTAGGGAAACATGTGAACTATTTCGATATTTTAGACTTCCAGGGTGTGGGTCATGGGATGCCCCAAGATAGGGAAGGGGATATGACTGATCCTAAACGTGTGCCATGCCCTCCACACACACCAAAACCCCCTCGGGTATATCCTCCTATGGGTCCTATGATTGATGATACATAGGAGGCCTTATTTGACTTGGCAGATACATTGCTTCAGCATGGGAGTGTTGTCCACGACAATGTAGGCCAAGGGGTTGGCACTTCTGAGGCCAGCCCATCGCACAGTAAGGATCCATCTATAGATCACACTAAATACACAGAGCGTTTAGAGCATCGTGTTACTCCACGCCCTTGCACAGCGTGTGGAGGCATATTCTATGGCCCTGCTTCAGAGTTCTGGGATGATGGATTACTTCGATTTGTAAGTAAAACTCATTATTTTCATATTATATTTTGTTTTATATCACAATTTTTAATTGTTTCACAATTTATTTCTATTTAATTATCTAACAAATTATGTGAACAAATATACAGTTGGTGTCCCATGACACCCCAGATTCGCATAGCTCGTCGATTGATGTGGAGAAAATTGATGCAGCAGTCAATGTTGCATATGGGTTTGGTTCTTCACCATTAGTTGTAAGAACTATACTTTTTAATTTGTCATCGTTATTTACATATTTATAGTAGATATTATAACATTCAATACATCCTAATATGGATACAATATGTTTTATGCAGGGTGAGCAGGATGAGTATGTTGAATCATAGCCTAGTCCCTCTCATGTAGAGGAAGATTCCTAGACCCAGGTATTATTTTAAATATGCTTTTAATTATGCTTTTAATAATTCAACATTCATGCTTTTAATTTTTAGAATTTTTCTAATTGTATCTTTATGTTTTGTTACGTAGCATGATATCTTGATGGGTGACCCGCCTCTCCCCCACCCCAGGTACATGTATGTTTCGCTTTCTTTGAAAAAATCATTTTCCATCCATGTTGTATATGTCTCGTTTTCTTTGTATTATCTGACATTGACATATGTTACTTTATGCAGGCATCTATTGAGCCAGTGGTGCTTGAAGAGCACCAAAGCAAGGTTGTTAGCGACCCACCTATCTCCCCCCCCCCTCCCCGCTAAGTACATGTATGTTTCGCTTTCTTTGAAAACATCATTTTTCCGTCCATGTAGTATATATGTTTCATTTTCTTTTTATTATTTGAAATTGGCATATGTTACTTTATGTAGGCTTCTAGTGAGGCATCGGTGCTTGAAGAGCACCAAATCAGTGACCCACCTTTGACGAGCTAGTAGGTACATTTATGTATCACTTTCTTTTAATTGTGATTTTAATGATTCAACGTGTACTTTTTTAATTTTTTGAAATTGTCTAATTGTGTCTTTATCCTTTTGTACATAGGAACATGATTTTGAGGATGTTATCCAACAAGCAAACTTCTTTGCTAATGCATGTAGAAATCCTTTTATCTCGTTGACATTTGTTCGACCCACTGGTTACACACCTCCTCACGTCCCCCAGGTATATTTATATATTGCAACTCTTTCTTATATTTCTTTTTGTACATGCAAGTATCTTTTTCCTTGTGGTCCCCATTGATATGCTGACATTGACATATATATTATTTTATGCAGTTTGATAGTGTGTGAGTGGTTACTGAAGAGCACCCAATCGGGGTCATTGCTCACCCACCTCTCACCCCCCCAATGTACCTGTATGTCTCGATTTCTTTGAAAAAATCATTATCCCTCCATGTTGTATATGTTTCATTTTCTTTGTATTATCTGACATTGACATATGTTACTTTATGCAGGAATATATTGAGCCAGTGTTTCTTGAAGAGAACCAAAGCGAGGTTGTTGGCGACCCACCTCTTCCCCCTTGCCAGGTACATGTATGTTTCGCTTTCTTTGAAAACATCATTTTTCATCCATGTAGTATATATGTATCTGATTCTTTTTATTATCTGAAATTGACATATGTTAATTTATGCACGCTTCTAGTGAGGCATCGGTACTTGAAGAGCACCAAATCAGTGATCCACCTCTGACGAGCCAGTAGGTACGTTTATGTATCGATTTCTTTGTATGTTTATGTATCGCTTTCTCTGATTTGGTGCTTGAAGATGTGTACATGAATATTAATATGTCAATATTCAACAATTTACCTGTGAAGTCACCAATTTAATCTTCTTGCTTTCTTTCCCATCATGTAGATGATATGTCTCATACTGATAGTTCTGCTTCTCGACAATTGCATTCCCGAATGCTTGATCTTCACTCTCATGGATGCAATCAGACCATAATGATAGCCCACCACAATTGTTGCAAGAACCCTCTACACATTGTTTTAAGTAATGTGTATGCCTATCTTGCCTCGAATACACTATGCTATGGATGAAATCTCTGGATGAAATTGGCGGTACTGTACTTGAGCATTCATGTACATAGTTAGGATGCAAAAAACGACGTATATGTGCAAATGTATCATAATATAGTTCAAACTCTATGTGGTATATACAACAACAAGTGTTCCGGATGGTATTGATTCTAACATACCAAGGCTTGCATTTTTCAAAATATCTTTGCTCGAGCCTTAGCTCTACGTGGGAAAATTTAAGCATCTTGAATAGTTGAGTTTGTGTCATGTCAAGATAATGTTTAACATGAGGTTCATTGTTTCTAGAACCCCTACAATGTTTTAACACGTCCTTCGTGTTAGAAGAAGGCCTAGTGTTATCGTTCCAAAACGTGTGCACTAGGCCCTTCACTACTTCGACTAACTTCATGTCTTTTCAAGGAAACCTACTGCTAAATGCCCATAATGTTTCCATTTGTCCCTCTACATCAAGGTTGCCTCTTCTTACTGAATATTTTTTAAGTGTCTTTGGATGTAAAGGAGAAATTTGTGATGTGCATTTAAGTAAACGATGTTGTCTTGTGGATCTACATACAATTGATTCATCCAATACATGGTGAGCCACATTACAGTCCCATTAATGAGTTTTTTTACCAATCGATGTGAATGCAACAACAAGAGATTTAACAATGTGATTACTTGATTTGATATTCTTGATTGTTCTTATGCCTAAATTTATTCTAACAGTTACCATATTTCTAGATTTAAGCAAAGCTAAAAACAATTGGCATTTATTGGCTTCAGATTTGTTATCAAAATATTGTTTCATTATTTGAGAACAATGACGAAGGATAGTGCATTTAGCCACCTTACCTTCCATGGAAGTCAATTCACTCTCGTCCACTTGTATGTGTTTAGGATTTCTATTTCATTTTGATGCAAAATTTCTTTCCGTTTGAAATGCCGGAGTGACGTTTACATCCATGACATGCTGACAACTTCGATTAGGAGATTGAACCATCAGCCATGGTTGTTGATGAGTCACATTTGCATCGGGAGTAACATAATTATTGAACTCTTCACAAGATTTTTCGTTTACTAATGGATCAATAATATCGTCTTCCATATAACCAACTTCCTTGAATGTTGCATTATCTTCCTCAACCTCTATGTCAGGTATCTGTTGAGGGGGAATGGGAAATATTTGCTCAACTAATGTATGCCGACGATTTCTTGAATCTTCCCTCTTTTTTTCTTTTCAATTTTCAGCTTCTTCAGGTGTAGGAACCTTCCTCGCTGACTTCCTACCTCTATTACGTACATTCCCCATTGAAATCCACCCAAACTTGTATAAACTCTATGGATTTATGTAAGTAATGATTAAATTGTGGGTTGAACAGTTCTCTGTGCGTGGGTTTAGAAGAATTATGACTTTTTCTACAGTAAACCTAGCCCACAGCATGCAACCCAACATTTTTTATATAAGACATATTGCATATGTGATATAATGCATGTCCATTTTATCGCATATGCGATATGGATACAATGCTTTTTAATTAACAGGCAGTTTTTTATTACGTGATCTCCAAATCGCATATGCGATTTAGTGCATATCAAAGATTAAACTTGAATTATCCATGCTTATCAAATATTATATATCAAATGCATATCAAACTTGGACTGAAATATGTTAAACTTCTATAACCTTACAATGGACCCCATACCAATGGTTAAGACCTCCAAACCTATCCTTGGACCATGGTAGTGTCTAAAGAACTATCTCTTGTCTGGAGATATTCATAATGGTTCATATATGACCATCGTCAACGCCTCATGAGCAATTTTCAATGCATAAAATAGATTAATGGCACATATATCCATATTAAGCCTAAATATCCCCTTTAAAGGGCATGTGTAGTGCTTTAAGACTTGTTTTTGTTACATTGTTGTCCCATTACCATGGTTAAGACCTTGAGACCCATCCTTAGTGCATAAAACCTCATAATGACACCCATATCCCACTAAAGGCCTAATATTTCATCTATAAGGCATGTGTGTTGATTTAGGGACTTATTGTCTACTCTTCCATGACTATAGTTGTAGTCCAGAGACCCATCCCTCCCATCCAAAAACCTATAATGGCACCCTTATCCCATTATAATACCATTTAGATTCCCAATATTCCATCCAGACGGTCTATGGCGTGGATCATGGCCCAACATTACATTGGTTAAGAGGGGGGGGGTGAGTCAAAGGAGGGAGAGGAAGGTGTGGAGGGAATCATGGGAGGGAGGGATGGGTATGATGATGATGACTATAATGATGATGATGATGATGAGGACGAAGATGATGATGATCATGAATAGTATGACTATGATGATGATGATTATGGTGATGATTACGATGATGAGGATGATGATGATGATTATGGTGATGATTACGATGATGAGGATGATGATGACTATGATGACGATGATGATGATGATGATGATGAAAATGAGGATGATGACTATGATGATGATGATGAGGATGAGGAGGAGGAGGAGGAGGAGGAGGAGGAGGATAACTATGATGATGATGATGAGGATGAGGGTGATGATGATGATGACGATGACGATGATGATGAAAATTTATGGTGATGATGATGAGGAGGATGAGGATGATGATGATGACGACAATGATGAGGAACAATGATGATGATGATGATGATAGGTTTAGTTGAAACTTTGCTTTGATTGTATTTTCAAACATTTGCAATGGAATGGTGATGATGAACAATGATAATGATGAGGAGGAGGATGATGACAATGATGATGATGAGGATGCTGACTATGATGATGATGATTGTGATGACAATGATGATGAACAATGATGATGATGATGATGATGACATTGATGATGATCACGATGACTATGGCTATGATGACGATGATGATTACAATGATGAGGAGGAGGAGGATGACTATGATGATGATGATGAGGATGAGGGTGAGGATGATGAGGATGATGATGATGATGATGATCGTGATGACGATGATGATGAACAATGATGGTGATGATGATGATGATGATGATGATGACAATGATGATGATCATGATGATAATGATCATGATGACCATGATGACTATGGCTATGATGATGATTTTAATGATGATGACAATGATAGAAATGAGATTTCACCCGCTTACTATAAATACTAATTATTAAATCTTGAAAACCGTCGAAATATTTAATACACATATAAACACTCATTGCACTGATGGCCACACACTTGTTTAAAAATTTCTGGTACCAGATGATCTGTTCTATTCTATGGACCGTACATTTGCAGACATCGATGAACAATCATCCACCCCTCGTATCTCTCTCGCTCCCCCCCACCTCATATATGTCCTCCCTCCATCCCCCCCTCATATATCTCCCATAACCATTCCTCCCTTCCCCTTATAATTTTCCAACCTTCATCCCCCCTGTATATGTCCCCTACCCATCCCTCCCTCCCATGATTCCCTCTACACCTTCCTCTCCCTCCTTTGACTCCCCCCCCCCCCACCTCTTAACCAATGTAATGTTGGGCCATGAGCCACCCCATAGACCATATGGATGGAATATTGGGAGTCTAAATGGTATTATAATAGGATAAGGATGCCATTACTCTTTTTTACTCTTGTACCAAACTAGTTAAGCAAAAACGCATATGTGATATAGCGCATATGCGTGTTTTAAAATTTTTAGAACTTAGCGAGAATAAGGTTTGACATTATGTTTGTAATTAGCTTCGGACTACCAAACATGTTGGCTAGGACATAAAAACCAAGGCTATTGGCTGTCTTTTATAATTGTATCAACATGCTCAATTTCGATGATGTGTTTTGCTTTGACAAACATAGTGTTTTTTTATGAAAATTTAGAATATTGTAGAGTATGATCTTACGATTCTGAATATGTAATTTTTTCCTTCAAATGTATGTTTTAATTATTTATTATTATTTTTCTAAACGACACAGGTTAGTTTTCGAAAATAGATACATCAATTGTTTTTTATATAAATTTTGATTGCCTTCACTATTTTCCAAGAAAAATATATGGTGCACTAGGAGAGAGCGATCTCTACAATATTATATATAGAAATCAAGGATTTCATTAATTTTTCCCTTTAAATTGTTGCACCCACACAAAATGTTTTAATTTCAAGCTTTTCTGACTTCAATAATTAATAATAATAAAAAATTCATCAAACGATATGAATAAATAGTGTTGCACTAGTCCCATATGTCATTTACATGTTTGCAAGATTTTATCATGGGGCCTTCACTTGTTGACCAATATCCTATCACGTTAGTTCATATTGTGGGTTTTAAAATTATCAAAAATTGAACCAATATATTGCAAGTGTTGGGGGGATGAGGGATTTAAGGTGGGGGTGGGTAGGGTGGTTTATAAGGATTGAGGTATCAAAAGGGGTGGGGAGGAGGTTTTAAGTATTGGGAGGGGGTTTCAACAAAAAGAGTTTGGGTCAATATCTCTGGAAATTAAGGGTATTCTTTAATATCCCACGATCGTACGTGCTATGTGAGAGGTTCACTAAGTGAAGTCCCCGTGGATTTTATACAAAATTGACATCATTTACCTCATATATTGCTGCACCCACACAAACATATATGTTATGATGTGCTGAAATTTTGAAAACCCAATTTCACATAAACTAATTTTATAATGAATTACACACATTTTTCTACATAAATGTTATATATTATGAGCATTAGTGGAACCATGAGCATTGTTGGCGGAACCATGAGCACTATTAGTGGAACCATGAGTATTGTTCATGGAACCATGAACATATTTGGTGTAATCTTTCATATTTGTTGGTTGAGTCTCCAACCAAGTTAATCGATCCATTAACATTATTGGTGGAACCATGAGCGTTGGTGGTGGAACCCTGAGCAATGGTCACCAAGTGGTGGAACCATGCCCATTTATTGAACCACGAGCATTTTTGGTGGAACCACAAGCATTATTGGGGGAACCATGCACATTTATGGAACCATGAGCATTATGGAACCATGGGCATTTATGGAACCATGAGCATTATTAGTGGGAACATGAGCATTATTGGTGGAACCATGCGCATTTATGGAACCATGAGCATTATTGGTGGAACCATGTGTATTTATGGAACCATGAGCATTAGGAACCATGGCATTTATGGAACCATGAACATTATTGGTGATAACACGAACATTATTAGTGGTACCATGAGCATTATTGGTGCAACCACGAGCATTATTGGTGGAACCATGCACATTCATGGGACCATGCACATTTATGGAACTATGAGAATTGTTGGTGGAACCATAAGCTTTTCTTGTGGATCAATTCGATGACATTAGTAATGAATCAGATATTGGACTCTAGGAGGGGAGATTACATGGATTCAGGGACTCCAATTTCGTCCCAAACCCAATTAATGAATTTATATTATGTGCACAGAAACATAAATAAACATACATAATGGAAAATAAATTAATCTGCACACAGTCAATATGCATATGCAAGCATAAACATCACGAGAATCATTTAAAATCATTTCACATTCTAATACATAAGAGTGAATTATCTTTAAACAACGCAGATCCAAGCAACTGGATATGTAAGAGCGACTTTCTACCCAACCATAACTAGTCTCCTCACCTATATTCTTTCAGCTTTAGAGGCCACACCCAAGTTGGGCTATGAGGCCACCGGGTAGAAGGAAATGCCTACATAATTATCTCTCTTAGCCCAAAACCTGATCTGCTCTCTATGCTTAGCTAATGCTCCTATAGAGCTCTACAAGGATCTCACTCAGATATCAAATCCTTGGCTTCCACAATACCTACCCCACACAACACCCTTCTTGGATCAGACATCCCCTTCACTGATCCATAACTCTCTTGGGCGATCCATCTTATCGAGTGATTCCAATGTGTGCATAAAAGAAGGCCAACCTTCTAATGTTGTTGGAGAACCACCTACAACCTCAATTCGTGGCTTCTCAAACATCTGCGAGTAGTAGAAAACAATGGGAAAGAGTCCCTAACTCGCCTAGCCTCTCGGCTCATCTACAACCATCAAAATTCCCTTCCAAATTTGCATCTATGTCCCTAAATTCCAATTTCTTGGGTTATACAAGTCATAAACAATAGTACATATCTCTAAGTAGCGTAGATCCGCGTGCAAGAATGAGAGAATGAGGGTTGACTCCAAGGGATATGAGAAAATGGTTGAAAATACAAATGACATTACTTCTGACATTAGAATAAAGGACTTTTGACATTTGTAGACTGACTTCTGACTTCTGACAAAACAGTCCAAAAGTGCAGTTAGCCCCATGCTTCAATAACTACATGAAGTGACTTTTCCCACCAACTTCACACATTTGCATTCAATAATTGGAAAATAGTAAAAAAGGAGATAATTGGCATATTCAAGGCACATGACATAATTTTTGGGCAAGTTTTAAGGTTGACACTTGGAAGCAAAGGATTTGGTCTCCCATGGGCCCGCTTTCCTCTTCCCCTCTGGTGGAATTATAGCATCTTCGGTTTTCTTTTACACAACCATTCTTGGACCATTTTATTATTGATGCACATAATATTTACATACATTTCAAATTGGCATGATAAGCCAAACAAAATGTCCAAATAAAATATTTGCATCACATATGCCTATCCATTCGCTAGTTGGGATGATGAGATGGTCACAAGGTGGTGGAATCATGAGAAATGCAAATGGAACCTTGAACCCATAAATGTGCATGGAATCTGTAAATGTGCATGGTTGCACCACCTTGCAACCATTACGCATGGTTCCTCCATTGATTCTCATGGTTCCATAAATAGAGCTCACATCAATGCTCATGGTTCCATCAACAATAGTCATGGTTCCATAAATAGAACTCATGGTTCCACCAACAATGTTCATGGTTCTCGGTTCCATCAAAATTGTTCATGGTTCCATTTACATTCTTCATGGTTCCACCTCTAAAAATATCATTTACCATGAATTTTGTTCAAGGTCCCTAGGATGTTTCCACCATCTTACGACCATTAGTCATGGTTCCACAACTAATGCTCATGGTTCAATAAATAAATCCCATGGTTCCACCAACAATGCTCATGGCTCCATAAAAATAGCTCATGGTTCCATAAACAAATCTCTTGGTTCCATCAACAGTGCTCAATGTTCCACCAAAAATCTCATGGTTCCATAAATGTGCATGGTTCCATGAATGTGCATGGTTCCATAAATGTGCATGGTTCCATGAATGTGCATGGTTCCACCAATAATGCCCATGGTTCCATAATTGTGCATGGTTCCACCAATAATGCTCGTGGTTCCACCAATAATGCTCATGGTTCCACCACTTTGTGACCACTGCTCATGGTTCCACCACCAACGCTCATGGTTCCAATAATAGTGCTCATGGTTCCACCAACAATGCTCATGGTTCCACCAACATTACTCATTGTTCCACCAACAATGCTCATGGTTCCACTAATAATGCTCATGGTTCCACCGATAATGCTCACAGTTCCATAACTAGAGCTCATGGTTCCACCAATAATGCATCCACTAATAGTGCTCATGGTTCCACCAACAATGCTCATGGTTCCACTAATAATGCTCATGGTTCCACCAACAATGCTCATGGTTCCACAAATAATGCTCATGGTTCCACCACCAATGTTCATGGTTCCACTAATAATGCTCATGGTTCCACCAACAATGCTCATGGTTCCACAAATAATGCTCATGGTTCCACCACCAATGTTCATGGTTCCACTAATAATGCTCATGGTTCCACCAACAATGCTCATGGTTCCACTAATAATGCTCATGGTTCCACCAACAATACTCATGGTTCCATAGCTAGAGCTCATGGTTCCATAAATAGAGCTCATGGTTCCACCTACAATGCCCATGGTTCCACCTACATTGTTCATGGTTCCATAAATGTAGATCATGGTTTTATAACTAATCTCTTGGTTCCATCAATATTTCTCATGGTTCCACCAACATTGCTCATGGTTCCATAAATAATGTTCATGGTCCCATAAACAAAGCTCATGGTCCCATAAACAAAGCTCATGGTTTGTTGTCTTTTATCCCTCATCTTAGGATCCTGACTCAGGTTTAGTCCCTTCCACTTAGCGCAACAAAGCCCAATATATCGGCATGACAGAGTAAAGCTCAGTCAGCAACACCTGAGACGCAGATGTAGTCCCACACAATATATCTTTCTATGGGTAACATCCAGAACCAAGTTTTCACGGTTGGGTGGGGGGATTCTGGTACCTTGGTCCCAGGATTGATTATATGCCTTTGCAAAACCTAAAGGAGCATTCCAGGACTAATTATATGCCTCTGCAAAACCTGAAGGACCATCCTAGGACTGATTATATGCCTCTGTGAAACTTGAAGGAGCATCCCAGGGCTGATTATATGCCTCTACAAAACCCGAAGGAGCATCCCAGGACTGATTATATGCCTTTGCAAAACCTGAAGGATATCCTAGGAGTTGTTATATGCCTCTGCAAAACCTGAAGGAGCATCCCTGGATTGATTATATGCTCATGGTTCCACCAACAATGCAGAACCATAATTTCTATTTATGAAACATGAGAATTAGTGGTGGAACTATGAGTAATGGTCTCCAGGTGGTGGAACCATGTAAGGAAAATTGAACAAAATCAATGGGAAATGAGCATTTTAGCGATGAAACCATGAAGAAAGAAAATGGAACCATGGATAATTTTGATGAAGCATGAGCATTATTGGTGGAACCATGAGTATTGGGAAAGATGTTTGTGTATTTTCTGGGATTTGCAAATATTGTTAACTAAGTTATATGGACTCCCCCTTAGTTTTAGGATTTCCCTAGTGTTCAAGAAGCTAGGTTGTGGAAACATTGAGAGTCTAGCTTCTTCCATGCTAGTCATTGATCGCACCGTGATCCATGAATTTATCATGGGTTCTATTTTGTGTGGTAACATTCCCCCTGAAAGTATAATCCATTGCTTTGAAATCATTGTGTGGATGCTTCACCATCATGGAATGCATCCAACTTGTCTCTGTTTATGGAACCATGAACATTGTTGGTGTAACCATGAGCATTGCTAGTAGAAACATGAAAAATCTTTGTGGAGCCAAGAGCTATGTTTATGTAATCTACTTATTGAATGAGCATTGTTAGCGAAAGCATCCCACACATGCACCCACATTTGCATATGTTTCATTTCACATTTAACTTAGTTGTATGATTTGATAATATTCTTAAATAATTTTAGTTACATTTTGGATTGGAATTAAGCAAAACAATATTGTTCAATGTTCCTTAATTACAGGTGCTTCTGTATGCATTGTGTTGGCGCGCTTCCTGTCGACCCAGGTTCAGATCCTTAGTCGTAAACAAAACCCAAGATATCGGCCCGATAGAGGAGGACCCCGTCGGAAACACCTACGATGCAAATGCAGTCTCACCCGAGATATATTATTGGGAACTGCCAGAACTAGGTTTCTACAGTCATATGGGGATCTCTACTCGTGCAGAACTTTATCAAATTGCTCAATCGAAGTCAGGGATTATACTTCTTATTCTTTGTTTATTCATTCAAGATAACAATCTATTTACCAGTCGACACATATTGCAGTATACAACATAAAATCCTTATCACGGATTCATTCTATAAGAAGTGTGACACATTTTGACAGCTAGTCAAAATGTGGGTGTCAAGGTTGCATTCAAACTCTTTGTGAAAATCCATAAATCAGACTTGCATAAATCTATAAGGATAAAACCTTATGTGTTGGAACGTCGGTTTAATAAATATATATTTTGATAAATTTATTGATGGTTTATAGAGATAGTGACCCAGGTTAGATATGGTTGATATGGTAATAGTCACGTCTATATATAAATAGACATGCCCTATAATAACTACTAATTAATAATTAATTAGCCTATTAGTGAAGTAAATAATAAAATGATATTAATTAACAATTGTAATAAAAAAGTAGGTTTATTACAAGTCATCTAGCCTTGAAAAATATTTGTCCTCGAATCTTCAGTAAGCATGCTTTAACTAGAAGTCTTACTGCGAATAATGGTACCACAGTTTAGAAGTTCATCATAATAATTGGTTGCATTTCCATTGAAATATTTTCATGCACATGATTATGTAGATAAACGAATAACAACTACATGGAGTATTCTTCTGAGGTTTTAATCTAATGGTGGTCTTTTGATATTCTAATTTGACGTAGATTTCTAATATTTATGCATGCTTTGATATGGTTTTCTTATCTGTAGCATAAAATACTAATAATGGAAATACTTCCTTCTATGACAAGCTATTCTTTAGTTGTTCTTGGGGAACCTTTTGATGTTGAGATTCTAGAACATCTTGAGTTACAACCACTTGTAGAATGTCCATCTCTTCATTTGTCGCAATATCTTTTGGGTTTTGCTACAGTACGTTATCATGATTAAGGTCAACTTTGACTTTTTTATTTTCATCATTGTGTTCTTCTATAACTTCATTTTTAACCATATTTTGTGTCTTATTACAATCTACATCATCGTCGTTTTCTTTACAATTGATATTGACATTGTGATTGTCAATATCATCTTGATATTTCATATCCTTGTCTTCTACCTCTTTTGTTTCATCGTTCTTGAGATGTTGTAGCTGCTTCTTCATCATTTTCTCTCAACCTTGCCTCCGTTTGTCGTGTGTTGCTATTGTCATGTGTTGCTAGAACAAGAGATCCATCTTGTTGGCTAAATGTAGAATGTCGACTGAGAAAATGACATGAAAAGAGTCTGTAACGAGTCTGTAAAGGGGTCTATAGAAGGAGTAACCCAAGTTGTATGTGGGATAACTTCTCTTTTGTTAGCATATTCATTGTTAGAGTCATAGCCTCACTACTATTAGTTTCAGGTTGTTATCTTGATTATTGTTTCCTGTTATATGTGCCAAGTGCACAGAGTTGAAGAATTTGCAGTTGAGTGTGCATAAGTGTAGGAGAAGTTTTGTCGATCGAGGGTGTGTGCGTATTAGTAGTAAATTCAAGTAGAAATAGAGTAGAAGAGAAGATCAGAGAGCATGAGAGGAAGAAAGAGTCTGTATAGATAAAGAGGGAGATCTAGAACATAGTCTGCAGCTTAGTGCACAGAAAAAAATGTGTATACATTTCTCATACCATATGAAGAGCACCTTTGTGGTTTTTCCCAAATGGGATTTCAGGTCAGATTATGTGTATATGTGTGAATGTTGAATGTGTTTGAGTCGCGTGTTCAAATGCTTCTTTGAATGAATGTTTCTATGTTGTGTATGAATGAAAAGATGCACATTATTCGTGTTGTTATAAGTTGAATACATTTATGTTGTAGTGGGATTGTTGTTATATTATTGCAAGGGAGGAGTTGTGGTGTAGTCTAACTATTCATAGTAAGCATAAGCAATCCACTCGTGGGCTTGAGTCGAGCGCCTTGGTAGATGAAGAAGGGACGAGAAATCCCCCAGCCAATTGTGGAAATCTCGTTCTTGTAGTTACCCATAGAAAGATATCTCACGTGAGAATGCATGTGCGTCGCACGTGAACTACCAAATGGGATTTACTATGTGTGGACGATATCTTGGGCTTTGTTATGCTAAGTAGAAGGGACTGAACTTGGGTCAAAGGGAAGTAGGATAGATAAGCCAACAAGTTTAATATATAGTTTTTTTTGGATTAAAATATTATAATAATTATAATAATAATAATAATAATTATAATTATAATATTATAATTTGAATCATAAAAACAATTATTAATATAATAAAAGGTATATTATTATATAATTTCTCTTTTTATAAAAAATAGGGTTTTGAGGTGTTGGAGAAGGAAAATGTGGAGGGGTGACCACGAAGGAGGGAGGCAATGCGGCATGAAGGAGGATGTGGTGGTTTGGAGTGTGCAATGAAGGTTGGAGTAGGTGCAGAGAGAGGTGGGCGTATGGAGGGGGGGGCTTAGAGGGAAACTAGGAGGTGGGCCATATCGCAGATGGAAAATATACAATAAATTTATATATTTTGATAAATTAATTGGCGGCTTACTATCCATGTTAAATATGGATTATAAGGTAATAGTCACATCTATTAATAAATAGATATGCCCTATAATAACTAATTAACTAACTTATTAGTGAACTAAATAAGTCCTTCATAGTAAACCTCAACATTCCCATAATAGAGGTCCCTAACCATTTCTCATGGGATGAGCTATCTCAATCATATTCAAAGCATGTCTCCCTATGCCTAGTTTGGAGCTAAAACACCTAGTATTGAGAGATTTTGATTTCATGTGTTAGGAGTTGAGTTAATATCTCTCATTTTCAGATTAAGGATATTACAATGCAACATATTGAATTCTATTTGCACACATTGTAAGCACTCTAAGGGTTGTATTTTCTAAGGAAACTGTGGAGCAATGAAGGGAAACACCTTCCTTTTGTTTTGCATGGTAGTAGAAACAAGTGCCATGGCTGCAATGACTAAGTGAGTTCCCTGTAAGAGCTCAGAGGTGAACAATTTGGCTAAGATTGAGAGCAAGTGGGTTGTAGGGTGAGAGCGAAAAGCATGTAGGTGTTTCCTTCACCTTAGTGACCTCATAGCTTGACTTGGGGTTGGTATTTGCAGCGAATACCTACGGTTGGGTGGAAAATCACTCCTACACAACGAGTTACTTAGATAGTCTTTGTTGAAAGATACATATTCTCTTTTATTTGAACGTGATATGATTTTATTTTTCTTTTAAGTTGGATATGCTTGTTTATGCATGACGCATGTGTGGTTAGAGTTTTTTTTTCAATTTGTTTTACAACCATCATATATCCATCTTAAACCGGATCTATCCCCGGATCTAGCGAAGGGGATCTAATTTTTATTGAGGTGTATATTATTTTGATTCTAATTTTTTACACATTAAAATAAATTTACACCTCAAGATATTTGATCCCTCTTGGTTCTTGATATATCTAGGTTTAAGATCAAATCAATACAATGTATTTATTTTTGTTTATGCCCGCACCATTTGTATTTTTTTTTTTAATTGGAACATCATGTTACATAACGTTACTCAATGTTACATGTTACAACATATTCCTCGTATTGGATTATAAGTAGCTCAATACTCTTATTGCAATTATACATTTGCACATAAATTTCATATTATGAATTAGTATTTATAACCCTGGGGTGAAATTTGGATACTTGTAATTTGTAAACATCCTCGATATTGGTTGGAACGATGGGTGAGGACATGACAAACATGTCGTTGCTTTGTTGGAGTCTTTGTATACATTTCTCAATCTAAAAAGTGACCAACGATTTGAATGGTGTAATTTCAACTACTGAGAGCGATGAGAAAGGCGTACTTATTTGTTCAAACAGTTATTCATTTTATATTAAATTCATTAATGATTAATGTGTGTTTACGTTTTGATGCATTTATTACATAGTTGTAACATTGTAATATTTATTTTGGATTTTTTTTAATAGTGTCATACTTGGTGTGGAGCATTTTGTAGATACTAATCTACCAAAGCCTTGTAAATATGCTTATTTGGATTCAAAACTAACTCAATGTGAAAGTTTCTTTTCTTAGTTTTATTGATATTGTGAAAGTAATACTTGAACATCATATCCTTTGGCTTAGTAGCTTGAAATGATCTTAATTATTATTATCTTAAAGATTATCAAATTCTAATCATTTATTTTTTATTTTTTTTATATTTTGTGATTTTAGATTCACTTTTAAGAATTCAAAATGAATCTATATAAATGAACTCTAAAACTATTTCTTAATTTATATTTAAAATATTGATAAATCTTTGATTCATTAAGTTTCTTCCTTAAATAGCTTAAACATAATTATAATTATATAAAGAATACACTTATAATTGAATAGAAGATACATCTACAAATGTTCATGCCATGTACACATACAATTTTATATAATTTTAGAAATTTATTATGCTAAAATTTGTTTTCCAAGATGAAATATTATAAACTAATTTAAAATTAGTCTTGAAATAGTTATAATTTTCTTTAATTTTATGTTCAAATTTTTAATATCAATGAACTAAAACAGATTAATTAAAAACAAAACTACTTTTGTATAAATTATGTTGTCATCAGTGTTAAAACTTTATAAAGGTTCTATTAAATCTTTCATTCATAATACATTGTAGTTTATGATGTTAATCAATCTTTGTGGCATTTTTTATTCCATCTTTCATTCATGATATGTACTTTATGATGTTAATCCATCTTTGTGTCAGATTTAATGTCTTGTAATTTTATTCATGATACGTAGTTTATGATGTTAATCCATGTTCGTATCAGATTTAATGTCTTGTACTTTTAGTTAAAAAGGAATGCAGTACACCCAAGTTATGTTTCTTTGATAGTTTTGTTTGGCCAGAGTATATGATACTTTCTGTCAGATCCGAGTCCTCATCTACGAAATTTGGAACGAACAATGCCAATTAGCATTATCATAGAAAACAATGGTTAATTACAGGTTAAGATATGCCATGTAGCTACTCTTTCGCAAGATATTATGGCTTTTAACTACTGTATTGTTATGGACCTTAACAGTTACAACAGGAGCTTAATACCAGGCATACAAATTTTAACTACTGTATAGTTATGGAGCTTAACAGTTACAACATGAGCTTAATACTAGCCATACAAATTCTGTACAGGGAATTGGCTATTCAAGACAAGTTAAGCTCCAGAGTTTACCTTAGTCGACCAAAATACCATAGTCGACCAAAATAGGAACAATATAAACTGCACGAAAATCAATTGATTATTATGGAAGTAGAGCTCCATATTCCAGTAGGACAGTATAGTAACGCAATGATACCTAGAGCGTCCCCCTTGTTTTATATCAAAGATATGAAATAACTTTACATGAAATAGTAAGTAAGACACTAGTTTAATTGCAATGTAAATTATAATTTATGAGATTTGGGGGGCAGAGTCCCACAGTCAGATGCTGCGAAGAAGGTAATATAAGTCATGGAGATGAAAGGCAACCAAATCCATTCACGAAGAAATAGGAGGAAAGAGGAGTATCCGTCCAGCACAATGCCTGCCAAATATGCTCCTCCAGTGATGACCAACAGTCTCCATTTCCTTGCTGCCCCGAATTCCCTGAAGCAATCCTTTGTCTTTCTTTCTTCTGCTTCTCCCCATTTGTCTTCTAAATTTAAATTCAAGACTGAGAGGCATCTAGCCAAAATGACAGCGTCCTCCAAGGCAGAGAAAGCACCTTGACCCAGATCTGGCGTCATTGGGTGCAATGCGTCTCCAAAAACCATCACGCTCCCCTTTGCCTTCGCCATTTTGTCCCATTTCCATGGCCATACCCACCTCAACTTTAGCTCCGCTACATTCAACTTGTCTGCCAAACTTGACTTTATTAACTCTCTGATGGGTTCTGGAAAATCTCTCACCGCCTCTAACGCTGCGCATCTCAGGTTCTCAGGATCCAGAGATACATCGGCATCTGTGGAATTAAACTCATCACAGCTCAGGTCGGCACTGATGTGCATAATACCTAATTCGAACTGATGTGCATAATACCTAATTTGAACTGATGTGGATTTGGAATATATCATATGAGAGAAGTTACCTTGGGGTTGTGATTTCCTGGTGATAAACCAATAGACTTGTTTGTCTGTGCAGGGAATGTATCCTGCCCTCACCCCTTTACCCCGTATTTGTACCATCTTTTTCTCTATTGTAGGATGGCTCTCAGCAAACGTTGCCACCCCTCTAATTGTGGCGCATCCAGTATGCTCTTCAGGTTTACACAGCCGCTTATGTTCAACACCTCCAAAAATGCCAATAGCTGGGAAGGTTCCTGCAGACGGATCAACCGAAAATCTATTTATATATGGATCAAGAATCTAATCTAGAAAAATTGTTCAATTCGATCAAAACATTGTGGTAATATATTAATATCGACTAAATAAACCAAGCTAACACAATACATTTCTAATTACCTGCAACTCGTTTTCCCTTTCCCACAATGTCTTTAACTCGCTCCCATACACTTGCAAAAACTTCACATTCTGCAGTTCTATCTAGGAAGGCAGGGAAGAGTATGGACAATTTATCCAACTGAGCCATAATATCTTTGGTACCTCAACTTTCTCCCAAATGTGTTCCAAGACTGGATGGAAACCAGAATATAAGAAACTATAAAAAAAATTGAAATAGACTCTGAGGGAAAATTCCATGTTCAAATTTTTGAATTTGAAATTAAACTAAGCGGCAAGTGATACCATCGTGCCATCCTTATAATGACGCATGGCTGCCAACCCACCGATCTTCAAAATTAGTCAAACGATAGAGGCAATTTAATGAAGGCGCCATTTAATGAATGCTCGAATTTTGAATCAGGATGCCGGAAAATGACCTACGATGGATTAAGCCAGTACGTCAACTTTATCATCCCATCGATATAATGCTGCTGCACCGGTGCTAGTACGTCAGGTTGAAAGCACATGGATGATTGATTGCCAGGAATTGGCCGGGGAGCATACGACGGAAAGGCCTAAATCGTTAACTCATGGATGGCCATGCCTCATGCCATAGATGGGCTGACACATGACAGACTCGTCTTAAATATGAGTCTGTCCAGTAAATAAGGCTCGCCATTATTCACTACACAAATTATTATCATTAAACCTTCAAACCTTAACTTATTGACACGTGATGTAACCAGGTTAACTACTTTTGGGTTTGGGAGAGCTCGGATGGGGACGGCTAGGGTTTCAATAGCGCTTGGCCCTTGCAGCTGGGGCTGACGGGACAGGCCTCTATCCGTAGATCTGAGGAGATGGGTGGGGTCTGATGACAGAGGAGGGGGTTTCGATGCATGTGGGCGGTGGCAAGTGGATAAGTGGGTGCGAAGGATGACGGAGGATTCAAAATGGGGTGGTCGATCATGGCGATTGAAGGTGGTGGTGGATTGGGACTTCCAAAGGTGGGTGTGGTGATTGAAGGCGGGTTGGTGAAGGTTTTCTTCTTGGTGGTCGGGGGCGGCCATACTACCTTGGTTTTTAACTGTCCAACTGTGGAGGTTTTTTTTACCGGCGATAAAAATGGGTTTGGAAGATGCATTGGATTATTCTGTGGATCTGGTGCCGGAAAGTATTTTCCATTATTCGACGGGTGGTTTTAGTTTTGGCGACCCGAGGGCCCAAAATTGTTGGGGCGGTGGTTATCTTCTGGTTTCTTTGCACTCTGAACCGATGGGGACTTTCTCTCTGTCATCCTACTTTTCTGATCTCTCATATTTTTTGCCGGAGGAACCTGTCGTGCTCCCGGATGCTGACGTGGGTGGCGTTTCGGCTGGGAACAACCTTTTTGTGGGGGATGCTTTCACTTTGGGGGGTGATTTTTCTGGTTCAGGAGATGTGGTTGGTGTAGCGGAGGCAGATGGTTTTATTGCAGGGTGTCTGGGTTTGAACAGGGATGGAACTGTTGCAGCCGATGATCAGGGTGTTGGAGGCGACGTACCTGCGGTGGTCTCGGGTGAGCAAGAGGATACATCTTAGGAGTATTTTTCTTTGGGGCAGAGGGAGCCGTATGTGTGTCATGAACCATTGGGGGTAGGTGGTGTGGGCCGTGGAACTGGTAGGCATCAAAAGACGATTGTTAAGAAGAGAAGGGCGGCATGTTCCTATGCTCTAGGGGAGGACATCAGGTGGTCTCAAATTGTTCAGATAGCTTCCTACACTGTGGTTGGGAAAATCATTGGGAAGAATTGTTTTTTACCTGTGATCGAGAATTGGGTGAAAGAATTTTGGGCAGATGCTTTGGGGGAGGTTCCTGAACTGGAGGGTCTAACGAGGGGATGGTTCTCTCTTAAATTCTCATAGCAGGGGCATGTTAGCTGGGTTTTAGAGAGGAACTGGGCTATTGAACAATGTCCTATTTTGCTGAAAAATTGGACTCCATCCTTTGATGCTTCTCGTGAAAGGGTGGATGAAGTGCCTATTTGGCTTCGGCTCCCGGGACTTTCGAGGCAGTATTGGTCGAAGGAGCACTTCTCTTGTATTGGCAACATTTTGTGGACTTTCTTGGAGGCAGATTTGTCATACAAAATTACAAAACTTCGCAGGGTGGCTTGGAATCTGGTTTACATCAATGTGAGGGAGGGTTTATATGAAGAGATTCATCTCTCTTGGGGCAATACTTTTTTCAATCAGAGACTGGATTATGAGAATATCTTGTTTATATGCCACCGTTGTCATGCATATGGTCATCTAGCAGTTGATTGTAGTCTTGGGGTGCGTATGATCAATGGCTGTGGAACTCAGCGGGGTTCTTGTGGGACTGGATCCAGCCGTGGGACAACCTCTCCGACTTTGGGACCATCTTCATCAGGACCCGATGAGATGCACCCGGGTGTGGAGGTTCCGGATCCTACTGTGTTGGAGGATGCATTGCTTCCGGTGACAGTGGTTGATGGGGTGGCCGCCGAAGGTTTTCCTGACTCGAGGGTGCTTCCACCGAGTATTTCTTCCTTTGCCCCTTCTCCATCTTTAAATGTGTTTACAAATATTTTTAATATTTCTGGGATGGATTGGATGGCGGAAAAAATTAAGAACTTAACTATCTCGCACCTCCATTTAGTGGTTACCACCCCTTCATCTGCTGCAATTTTTGAGGAAGTCACTCCATTACCCCTTGCCCCTGGCGTCGATGGGAATAGGTCTCCCCCATCACCACATTCTTCGTCAGAATCGGGGTATTTTCTTAGGTCGGGGAAAAAGATTCATAAAGGGGGGCTGGGAAAAGACTCACAACCTGTGTCCCATGGGAGGGGTCATACATCTTTCTTGGCAAAGGCACAGTCTTGGGCTCGGAAGGATCTAAATGAGGGTAAACAACTATCTATTGAACGAGCACTTAGAGCAATGCAGGCCCAGAAGAAGGGTCGTCGATGAAGATCATGTCCTTCAATTGTCGGGATCTGGCGGGTCCCCTTAAAAGACCTGCGCTGCGTAGGGTGGTTGAATTGGAGCACCCTGATGTGATGTTGTTACAGGAAACTCTAGGTGTAGGTGATGTGATTAAAGAGAATTTAGAAAGCTGGTTCTTGGGTTGGCAATTTGTGACCTTGGATGTTTGGGGTCGTTCGAGGGGCCTTGCTATGGGATGGAATACTCGTGTGGTAAAAGCCCTGAATATTTGGGGCCTAGACTCGGTTTTGGGGATGACTTTGCAAGGTTTGGATCAAGGGGCCCCTATTGATGTCTTCAACATTTATGGACCTTATCTAAATCGTATTCCCTTCTGGGACAATCTTTTTAATCTGGAGATGTTTAGAGGCGAATTGGTTATTATTGGAGGTGATTTAAATTTTTCTTTGGGGAAGGCTGAGGTTTGGGGATCCTTTGCTCCTCTGGACATACTTTCTGAATATTTCTCTCAGAAGCTCATTGAGAGAAATTGGTTGGATATTGAACCTGTCAAGCTTAAACCGACTTGGCATAACAATAGGTGTGGGGATGGTCGAGTGGCTAAGCGACTTGATCGCTTTCTAATTTCTGAGAAGATGTTGGAACGTCAACATTTTATGAGGTAGTGGGTGGGATGTGGGGGTCGTTCTGATCATCTGCCTATATTCTTGGAATATAGGAATGGTCATGTTAAATCGCCCAGTCCCCTGAAATTCAACAAGACTTGGTTAAAGGATGAATTGTTTCGGGCTGATTCATACTAACTGGGTTCCTTTTAATCCGGACAATAGGCTATCTGCGGCTTATCAGTTTGTGGAGAATTTTTCTCAGATCAAGAGGTTCATTAAAAGTTGGGTTGTGGATAAGCCTAGCAGAGAAGATCTCGAGCTGCAGCAGATTGAGCAGAAAATTTCTGCCACCATGGATTTGGAGGGTGGGGTCATGTTGGATCAGGTAGTAAAAGATTCCTTGGTTAGGTTGCAGGGTAGAAGGAATGATATTCTCTTGGATAAGGAGGAGACCTGGAGACTTAAAAGCAGGGCTATTTAGCTTGAATGTGGGGATGAAAATACAAAAAAAATTCATGCCTATGCTAAGGGAAGGAAAGCTACAAATACCATTTGGTGCTTGGAGGATGAAAGAGGCAGAAGACATGAAACTTTCGAGGATATGGCGGGGACAGGGGTTGAACATTTTCAGAACTTATTCAAGGCACCGGTTGGGGCTCACATTGTGGAGATTATGCGCATTGCTCAGGTTTTTCCACATTTTGTTGGGGAGGAAGAAAATCTATCATTAATGGAAGAAGTTTTTGAAGAGGAATTAAAAGCATCTCTTCAGAGTTTTCAGAAGGAAAAAAGTCATGGTCTCGACGGTTAGACTATTGAATTTTTCACTGATCTCTATGAACTCTTGGGGGATGATATTTTGAAGATGGTGGAGAACACTCGTCTTTCTGGAAGGATCCCAACCTGTTTCAATTTGACTTTCATTGCTCTGATTCCAAAGGTGGATAATCCAAAATCACTACATGACTTCAGACCTATTTCACTTTGTAATTGGATATATAAGGTGATTTCAAAGATTATTGCACGAAGGCTGAAGGACATATTGTCAGAACATATCTCAGTAGAACACTTTTAGTTTCTAAAAGGTAGACAGATTCATGAGGCTATTGGGGTGGCTTAGGAAGGTCTTCGTAGCATGAAAACCCGTAATCTTAAGGGGGCAATCCTGAAGATTAATCTCTCCAAAGCATATTATAAGGTAAGTTGGTTATATATACATATGTTACTAATTCATCTTGGCTTTGGAATTGTTTTTTTTGGGTGGATTATGAGTTGTATTACTAATGTTTCTTTCTCTGTCCTGATCAATGGGGCTGCTTCACCTTTCTTTCATGTGGAGAGAGGGTTGAGGCAAGGTTTTTCGTTGTCTCCTTTACTTTTTCTGTTGGTTGCTAAAGTTCTGAGCTGATTACTAAAGGAAACGCATAGTGGTGGGATTTTGAACGGCATCATTGTTTCTCAGCATTTGCAGATCACTCATCTTATGTTCATGGATGATGTGCTTATTTTTTGCTTTGGTAGTGTGCATGATGTGAACACCATTTCTGACATTCTTTCCCTTTTTTCCACTGCGACTGGCATGGAAATAAATGATGGGAAATCTACACTAACGACTCATCGTATGGATGATGAGGAAGTTGGTCATGCTAGACATTTTTTCACCTTTATTCATGCATCGTTGGATGATGGTCTTATCTATTTGAGTTTTTTACTAAAACCCAACAACTATTTGAAGAAGGATTAGATGTGGTTGATCAAAAAATTGGAGAAGCGGTTGCATACCTGGAGTCATCGATGATTGTCTCGGGCAGGCTTATTCTTGTTAAAGCTGTA
This sequence comes from Pseudotsuga menziesii, assembly GCA_001517045.1. Classification (NCBI taxonomy): domain Eukaryota; kingdom Viridiplantae; phylum Streptophyta; class Pinopsida; order Pinales; family Pinaceae; genus Pseudotsuga; species Pseudotsuga menziesii. Next base: position 444,236 of record LPNX010657367.1, on the reverse strand, counting down.
CTGGAAGCAATTCCAGTGTATTGGATGTCTCTTATGTGAATCCCTAAGGGTATTGTGGAGAAAGCGTGCTGGATCTGTCTACATTTTCTATGGAGTGGGTCTAAGGATGTTTCGGTGTCTCCCTGGGTAATATGGGAGAGGATCGCAAGGCCAAAATCATTAGGGGGATGGGGTCTTAAAAACATCTTCATATTTACAAAAGTGCTGGCAGCGAAAGGGGGATGGCATCTGATTCATGCAGAAAATTTGTGGACTAGGGTGATGATGGAGAAATACATTGCCCCTGATTTTTTTGTTGATTGGATCAGGAATCCACATAAGTGTCATAAAGGTGGTTCAGTCATCTAGAAAGTGGTGATAAAATATTTCGATGTTATTGAGGAAAATATGGTTTGGAAGGTTGGTAATGGAAGGAGGGTGCGGGTGGGTGTGGATCCTTGGATGGGTTGCAATGGCAGGTTTAGACTGACTGATCCTTTTGTGGATTTTCTTCGACAGCATGGTATATATTTCCTTTATCAACTTGCTTCTCCTGTTCAGGAGAATAGATGGAATCAAGCCTGGTGACCGACCACTTTCTTTGAACTTCCTGATAGGGAAGAGGAAGAACTGAATCAATATCTTGGGCTTTTGAACTTATCAATGGTGCAGCTCAGGGAGGGGGAGGATGAACTCATTTGGAACGCGGCTCCTTGTGGGAAGTACACTCCTAAGGAGGGGTATATTAATCTCAGTTCTTAGAACAACGTACAGAGGATTGAGTGGTGGTGGAAGAAGATCTGAAAATTACATTGTCCCACCAAAACTCATTTATTTTGGTGGTGTGTTGGAGAATAAGATCCCCATTTGGGAAAACCTCCATAAACGGGGTTTTTGTGGCCCTGGATGGTGTGCTTTGTGTTAGAATGAGGGGGAAACGACTGTACATCTGTTTCTTAAATGTCCATAGTGTGTGGAGGTGTGGGATGAATGCTATAAGCTGTTGGGGTTGGGTCTTGAGTGTCGGTGGGAAGGTGATTCAATCATACTTACGTGGGAGAGGTGGCGACGGAATGAAAAGATGGATGTGATGACTGTGCTTCCACTTTTGGTGACTTGGGGTATTTGGTTGGCCAGGAATAATGGTGTGTTTAATGAGAAAGTTTGTACTCTAGCAATCACGGCAGGGATGGCCTGTGGAATTGCACTTGCTCTTCCAAAACATATGAGGGTTAAAAAATAGAGGGAGATCCTAGAATTTTAGAATGATCGGTCATCTCCTTGGGGTTTCTTTGATGGTGCTTCTCAGAATAATTTTTGTTGGGGAGGTGCAATCCTATATTTGGCCAAAAAATATTCCTTTGAATTGATTTCTAGGTTGGGTGAGGGTAGCAACAACCGTGCTGAACTATTAAGTTTGAAATTACTTCTCATTTTTGTAGCAGAGAATGGGTGTAGCAACATTAAGGTCTTTATTGATTCATTGAATGTGATCAACTAGATTAAGAGGATTTAATCTTGTAGAGATCTACCGTTACAAAACATTTTACTTTCTATTTGAGATGTCATGGGTTCATTTGATTTGATTACATGCGCACATGTTTACAGGGAGAACAACTGCCAAGCGGACTCAGCCTCAAAGGAGGGGCTCCAGTTGGATACAGGCGTGTGGAAGGTTAAGGAACAGTTAGAAAATTATTTCTTTGAATACTATCACCGTCCTTTTTTTGAAGTGGTGGCTCTTTGAGATCTTGCTGCTGATTTACGGTATTGGGCCAGGCTTCGATGGTTTTTGCATAGTTTTGTTGTTTATATTACTCATATGTATATAACTATTGTGTTATGACATTTGGTTGGTTTTTCAGATACTTTATGCTGACTATATGGACAGTTTTATATTGGCATTTTCATGGAACGAGTAGGGTACTGTTTATATACTCTGTTTATTTTGTGGATAGTTGGGATGTTTAACATCTAGTGGATGGGTCAGGTTTTACTTTTGGGTCTCTTTTTTGTATGAGAACTGAACTATGGGTACAAATATGCATGGCATATCTACAAAATGTAATTTTGTCTCTCTACGGATGAAATAAAATTATGCTTTTTTTGTTTGGAAAAAAAAACTTATTGACACGTATAAAGGGGCTTCCAGCGTTGATACTGCATACATTAATAGAACTTGAAAGCAAATGATAGGTATATATATATATAAAAAAAATTATTTGAAAATGTATTATGCAATGATAACAAAATAAGAAGCATGGTAATGGTACCCAATAAGATGGCAAATAAACAAATAAAATTTATCTTGAAAAATATAGATTTTTATCTTTATAATGTTTGTGTTAAGTTGCATGGATAAATTTTCCGTTAACAACATGGTTAATATAAAGTCACCCATTGCAATATAACAAGAGGTTATTGTTCCCATCAAAATCTAATCATAACGGTAATATTTTAAGATAACTAAATCTCTTTTGATGAAGTTTTTGGTGATATCTATTATTTTAAATATTTAATAATAGGTATCTATTATAAATATTAGTTTTTTTTGTAATATTTCACATTATGTTTTAACTCATTTAAATTTAAATGTGTTAAAATCGTATTTTGTATAATAAAAATAATTATAATAATTAAAATAAAATTAAATAAATAATTTAATTAAAATTAAAAATAATAACAAAAATTGTAGTATTAAGTAAAATTATAATAAGTAAAAAATTATAAAATATGTAATTAAACAAGTGTAATGAAACAATGATAACCCATGAATAAATAATAAGACCAAATTAGATCCCAAAAAAAAAATACTAAGATTGAAGCGATGAACAAAATACATAAAATGGTAACTTGAAAATCGACTTTGGATCTTTTTTGATCGGATCCGCTCTGAGCTGCTCAAGCTGCCGCTGACCTGCTGTAGGGTTTGCTGGTGCTCGCGCAGCCTCAAGCCGCATCCATGGCTGCACCTGGGGGAGGGATCTCCCCTCCCTTTGCTTCGATCTCCGCCGCAAAAGCCTTCAGAAGGTTACTAAAGTCACTGGGTTTCAAACCGGTGGCCCCTTCCATTCCGAATTTCATCAAAAAACAGGATGAAGTTCCCAAAATCAACCTCCCAAGTGAACAACCCATCAATATAGCCCAAGCTCTAGCAGAGAGAGGACTGGTAGGCTAGTTCATGGGCTTATGGCCCTCAACAAGAACCACAGATGATTGGATCCAAAGAAATTGGAGACTGCAGCTCAAAAATAGTGTTACCTGCTACCCAGTTGGACGAGGGTTTTTCATTTTTGAATTCATAGCCAAAGAAGACCGGGATCTAATATTTATAAATGGCCCATATTTCATGGGCTCCCAGGGTCTGTATCTCAATAGGTGGACTCCAGATTTCAATGCTAAAGTTGATGTTCCGAAAGAAGTTCCAGTGTGGGTAAGGCTCCCAAATCTCCCAGTTCACTGCTGGAATGTTCAAACCCTCGAAAAAGTTGGAAATGCTCTTGGGAGATACATAGACAAAGCAGAGAATAAGGGCCAATATTCCTGTGCCAGAATCTGTGTAGAGGTAGATCTCGAAGCCGGACTGCCTGAGGCAGTTAAACTAAAAGTTGGAGACTGGCACCATTATCAAAAGCTGGATTATGAACAACTTCCATTCAAGTACCGGCAATGTCATGAACATGGACACTTCCAGAGAAATTGCCCCAAATCAAATGCTCCAGAAGAAGGAGAAGGATGTAAAAAAGCTAAGAAAGGGAAAACAAATCCCAAAAACCAGGAAAAAAAGACTACGGGAGAAATACAGAACCAACCACCAAGCTCAAATAAATCTAATCAGGAAAGCACAAAACCTGCCCCAATCATTATCCAAAATGATGAAGAACCACAGAAGACCAGCGACCTAGATGGGAAAGACCCAACAGCGGCAAGCACTGAAGGAAATCAAATGGAAAATCAACCTAGCTGTAAAGAGGCAGAGTCCCAGATCGTAGATCCGCTGGAACCTGGGGAAATACCCCTACATGAATCAGCGTGGGCTGCTGAGATCCCCAGAACCTCCATAGATGCAAATGAAGACCCCGTGCTACTAGAAACTGATCCAGGTGAAGAATAGGATGAGGGAGATTCATCAAGTAGTCTGCATGCCTTACCCATAAAAAATCCAGGAGGAAGGAAATCAAAAAAGAAGAAAAGAGAGGAAGCAACATACCTAGTTGTTCTTGAAGGTTCACAAAAAACTCTAAAAGGCATTATGAATACCAGATCCAAAAAAGGAACAGATCTGGCCTCAAAAGGGGCCAACCCCACCCCCCACAGTAATTAATGCGGTACATTTCTTGTTATTGCAGAGGACTAGGATCTACTCTAAAAGAAGAAGCTATGAAAGATCTTGTTTGTATTCATACTCCCGAGATTCTGCTAGTCCAGGAAACAAAAATGGAGGAAACTGTTGCCCTCCTAGCTGGGAAAAAGTTCTGGAAAAAAGGTCCTGGAATTGGCATCAACTCCAGAGGTGCTTCTGGAGGCATCGCTACCTTTTGGGACTCAAATCTGTATAATCTCGAAGTTGAGGAATGGATGTTGCACTGGTTTTTCACAAAACTCAGCCACAAACCCTCTGGGCGCACTGTAAGTCTATTCAATCTTTATGTTCCTATTTTTCTTTTAGAGAAAAAAGATTGCTGGAACACGTTAGAAGCCTTTCTTAATTTGCAGCATTTAGAAAATATCATTATAGCAGACGATCTGAATGTCACCCTTGCTTCCAATGAGAAAAAAGGAGGCACATCGGTCAGAGATCCATCGAGAGAATGGGTGGAAGACATCATCCTCAGTTGGGATCTGTTAGATATAAATCCTGTCAAAGGAAATTTTACTTGGACCAACAAGAGAAATGGACCTGGCCATGTTGCAGTTCGCCTTGATAGGTTCATAGTTCACTCTACTTTTCTTGCTCTTGGCCTTTTAGCTTCTTCAAAAATCCTTCCTCACTGCACCTCCGATCACAAACCCATCCTCCTTGAGCTGGCCCTTGAGCAAGACCTTGGCCCAATCCCCTTCAGCTTTAACCCTCTCTGGATCCATCATGAAGACTTTCTGCAAGTAGTGTTTGAATCGTGGGAAAACCAAATAAAAGGATCGCCGTCCTTTATTTGGGAAGCTAAAATAAAAAGACTTAAACTTGATCTGAAAAGCTGGGAAAGGAGCATCACCTCCCCCATCTCAAAAAGAAAAATAGCTCAAGAAGATCTGGAAGCTCATCAACTTCACATGCTGTCTCTGACTTTCACCTAAAAAAAGAAGAGACCCTTCAGAAAGCCTACTTCTCGACCTGCAAGTTAGAAGAAGAGTATTGGAGGCAAAAATCCTGAAATCTCTGGCTCTTAAGTGGGGACAACAATACCAAGTACTTCCATAAGCAAGCCGAGGCGCGTAAGAACTATAAAGCGGTCATGGAAATAAACTTTCAAGGAGATCTGATTAAAGACTTTGAAGGCATAAAGCAAGCAGCCGTGGCCACGTTCCAAGAGCTTTACATAGCCCCAATAGAGGATCCGCTTGACACCTCCTCCCACCCTTTTGGTCTCATCCCTCATCTTATTAAACCTGATGAAAATAACTTTCTTACTGCCCCAATCACCATGAATGAAGTTAAAGAAGCTCTCGCGATCATGAAACCTGACAGTGCCCCCGGCCCTGATGGTTTCACAACTAGATTCTTCATGAGCTGCTGGCCTATAATCAAGATTGATCTCTTAAAAATGATTCGGTACTCTCAAAAGGTAAACAAGCTGGGAGGTAGCACCAAATATTCCTTCCTTGATCTGATTCCGAAAGAAAAAGGTGCCAATACCTTCAACCGCTTCAGGCCTATCTCTTTGTGTAACATAGGGTACAAGATTATAACCAAGATCATAGCCACCAGGCTGAAAATAATTCTGCCCAGCATTATCCCGGAAAATCAAGGAGGCTTCATCAAAGGTAGGAAAATTCTTGACAACATCATTCTCGTCCAAGAAGCAATTCATTCAAGCTATCAACACAAGGAGAAAGGTATGGTCATCAAACTTGATTTAGCAAATGCTTTTGACCATGTTAGGCATGATTTTCTGTTTGCAGTCATGGAAAAGTTTGGCTTCTCACTTGCCTTCATAAGATGGATCAAAGGCTGTGTTGGTGACCCATGGATAGCCCCTCTAGTTAACGGAAGACCCACAAGCTTCTTCAAAGCCTCAAGAGGTTTAAGGCAGGGCTGTCCACTGTCCCCTCTCCTCTATGCCATCCAAGCTTCAATGCTTAGCTTTCAACTAAACCTGAGCCAAGAAATCCATATGTTGCCAGGGCTAAGAATAGTGAATAATGTCAGAGACATAAATCATGCTCAATTTGTTGATGGCACTCTGTTGTTAGGGGGAGAAAGCACCCATTCAGCTGAACAATTCAAACAAGAACTGGATCTATATAAAGAGGTGTCCATAAGTAAAATAAACTTCCACAAAAGAAAAATTTTCAGCTGGAAGTGCTCAGCAAGAAAGAAAAGGGATATAGCCAGAACGCTTGGGATGGAAGGCACCATGAACTGGGACAATTTCATTTACCTAGGAATCCCCATCTGCAAAACCAAAATCAACTCTGCTAATTGGGAACCTATTTTAGACAAGATTAAATTCAAAATCCAAATATGGAGTGCCAATTGGCTCAACCTAGCAGGGAAGACCATCCTTATAAAAGCTGTTCTGAATAGCATGCCTATTTATCAGTCCTCAATTCTGTTGGCCCCAAATGCTGTAATCTGAAAGATAGAAGGTCTGCTCAAGAAATTCATTTGGGAAGGGGGCAAAGGGAATGAAAAAAAGATTCATCTAGTCATATGGGATAAGATCCAGAAATCGCGTGATGAAGGAGGGCTTCAAATTTGAAATTTAACCATCCAAAATCAGGCTTTAGGAGCTAAGTTACTTTGGCAAATGATCACAGGGAAAGAGAGCTGGAGCAAGGCAATTCTCCGCAAAAAATACTTTCCTGGAACTAGAAAGAGATTCCTGGATACGCATCCCCCTACCATAAGTGGTTCCCTGGTTTACAATTTATGTAGAAAAGAGCTGGAGGCATTCAAAAGGGACCTTTACTGGATACCTGGGAATGGGAAATCAATCAAAGTCTGGGAAGACTCCATCCTGGGAGAAATCCCTATCGGGTTACACATGGAAGTGAGCAACATCAAACAATGGCTTTTGGATAAAGGAGCCACCACGCTGTGGGATCTGTCTGATTGGGAAGACAATAACTAGATCAGTTGGGATCTATGCAATATCCCACCTAATCTAAGCAATGAAGCCGAAATTCTGACTAACCACCTCCAAGGCAAATCTCCAATTAAAAAAGGCTCCAGAGACAGAAGAGGGTGGGGAAACACTTTAGGAAATTACTCAACTTCAGAAGGTTTCAAGAACTTCCAGGCCATCCCTTATGCTTCCCCCAACCCTGTGGCTTGGAAATTCATCTGGTCTAAAGCTTTCATCCCAAAGATTGACATCTACTGCTGGACGCTGGCCCACAAGAGCATTCTCTTAGGCGAAAATCTAAAGAAAAGAGGAATGGCAGGCCCAACTCGCTGCCCTCTCTGTAAAAAAAAGGAAGAAACCTCGGACCATCTCCTCCTTGGATGTCACTTCTCAAAAAAGGTTTGGCTGGAAGCCATGAGACTTAACCCCGGCATCAACCTGCCAAATAATATCCAAGAGATGTTCTCAAAATGGATGAACCTTGCTCCCTTTCAGCTAGCCAAGAAAACATTGCTTCGAACAGCCTGGAATTGGCTTCCAAAATCCATTTGCTGGAAAATCTGGCTTGAAAGAAACAACCGTATTTTTAGAGAACAAGAAAACAATCCAGCTAAAATTGCCATCCAAGCCAGAGCAATTCTTGGTGAAGCGCTGGATCACAACCTTTCTCTAAAATACTCTACAAAGCTGCTTCCGGAAGAGTCATAATGGTTAGGAAAGATAGTCTCCAATCTCTAGAACCGAACGTGGCCAACTCAACCTCAGACTACTGACTGGGAAATCAGGCTTGAGGAACAGGATTTCATCAAGTGGAAGGCTTCTCTGAATGAGCCTTGCCTCTTCTTCGATGGAGCTTCGAAAGGCAACCCAGGAGCAGCTGGTTGCGATGGAGTAATCATCTTGGCTAATGGTAATGTGATTAGCAATTACTCCTGGGGACTTGGCACTGAATCTAATAACATAGCTGAATTCTGCGGGCTCCTTCAAGGTTTAAAGATCACTCAGTCCAAAGGAATTGGAAATCTTTCAGTCTTTGGCGATTCAAGATTGCTGATCCACGCTCTCACTAGAAAAAAGCATCCTTCTCAAATTAATCTGGCTCATCTTTACCAAAGAATTCATCTGATTAGCAAAAATTTTCAAAGCATAAGATTCTTTCATGTGATCCGTGGTCTGAACTACTTGGCAGACAAAGCAGCAAACTGTGGGACTCTCTTGGGCAGAGGAATATTAATTAAATATGGATCTGAGTACCGATGCGACATCCCCTAGCTGTAGAAGATCCAAGATCTTTTTCCAGAGACGCCATTTGCTAAACAGAGCACATGAGAACCACGTTTTTTCAAAAATTGGCAGGAAATCTCTGCAAAATCGCATCTATGCAAGGTCTGCTCATGACTATGATTCCCTTCCCTCCAGTTACTTAAGAAAGGCTATACTCATCCTCCATCTCAGAAACGAAGTGAAAGTCTCAGCTGATAGCAAGCCCGGTGAAATTTCAGGCTCTAATTTTAGCATCGAGACCAAAGGAAAGACTTGCTCTTCCAAAACCTTCGCTGCTTTCTTCCCAGCGCTGCCACCATCTGTGAAAATCCTTTCCCTTACCACCCCTTCGCTGAGCAAAGAGGTCGTAACATGATCTCGATGGCTGCACAGGGCTCCTCGTCAAGCACCGGAAACTCAGTGGGAGACAGAATCGAATCTCTAGAATCCTCTATGGGAAGACTCAGAGCCCGTCTAGATAACAAGGACAAGCTTCTGCAAGCAACATCCAAAGAAGGAGAGAAATCGTGGGACCTACTCAACAAAGACATAAGGAAGCTTAGGGATGATCATGAGGCCTCAACTGAGAACTTAGAAGATTTCAAAGATCAAACCCGAACCAGCTTCAAAGACGCGGCAAATATCCAAGGAGACTTTGGAAAGCGAATAAGTGCCCTGGAAACGGCTGTCTCCAAATTGATGGCCAAAATTGGCAAATGAAAAGCACAACTGGTGCTGCAATCCCCTATTTCATGCCGATTTCTTATCTCCAGCTCTGCCTTAGTTTCTCTACTGTCTTAAATTTTTTGTATTTCCCTCAGTTTGGAGCTTCGGATACTTTTATCCTTTTTGAGTTAGCTCATCTTTGAAGCAGTGTAATTCTGTAAAAGCCTGTGGTAGCTGGTTTACCGAAATTAATCTATTCTACCCCTATGTTTCAGTCAAAAAAAAAGAAAAGACCAAATTAAAACTTTTTAAATTTATAATTTTATAAAAATGACATGTTATACTTAAATAATAATAAAATATTCACACTAAAAAATTAAAATTAGTATTAAATAGAAAATAAAAAAAATGAAATGTGGTTAAAAAAGGTTATATAAAAAAATCAAATTTAATGTTTTCTAAACATATAAAACATATACTAAATATTCAAGACATTATGACTTAGGTTTAGTCAAAGGTGGGTCAAAGGAATATATATAGTAGAGGCAACAAAGTTAATGTATTTGCTTTGTGTAGATAACATTCTATTAATTTTGGATAGCTTAGTTAGGGAATATAGGACTTACAAGCTCTTAATATAGACCTTTTGTATAGTGATTGGGATGTAAATAATTGATAACAAATCCCTAATGGAATCAAATACTTGTGTTATTTTGTAAAACCAAATAACTATAATGGAAGATTGATTGTGGATTTATAGGAAGATCAATGTCAATAATAGCTATTGGTGTTACATGTGGATTACTATTCACAAAAATTTAGTTGGAGCATACCATTTATGGGTTATCCTCAGCTTATGTGCCAAAGGACATTGTAGAGAAGTCTAAGAAGATGCATTATTTTTTATGGTTGGGTAAAAATCAAAGATATTGTGTATCCCTCTTCTTAATTGGAAAACTGTGACAAAACAAAAAAAATGGAGGGGGATGGGGTGTAAAGAACATACACTTATTCAGTCAGGCTCTAAAAGTGAAGAGTTTGTTGAGGCTCTTGTTCATCAAAGGACTATCGGGTAATATCATGAGGAGAAAAAAAAATATTATGGATTTTTAAGTGGAATATTGGGTTAGGATTGAACCTAAATTGCTCAAATGTGATTCTAATATTTTGGAAAGGGTCGGTATGTGCTTTTCCAGCCCTTGGATGTTGGATGGATTAGAATGTTGGAAGATGGGATTGGGTTTGGTTTGGTGAATATTTGTGGGTTTGTGTAGTTGGAACATTTTTACTTTCTTTGGATATGAAGATTTGTTTATGAGCTAGTGCAAGCTAATGCTTCCCTCTCAGTACGTGTTAGTTGTAATATAAATATAAAAAACAATAGCATGTTGATTAGGGGAAATTTTATAGGTACATGCACAACCTATTATAATATAGTGTAAAATGTGAAACGTAAGAAATTGAAAAAGGTTTAAGAATGTATTGCTTTTATTTATGGAAATTGGTATAACTTAGAGAAATTCATAGTAATTGATCCCTTACAGTGGTGTTTAGGGCACAAATCCCATTGTATTCCTCTTATGGCATTGGTAATTCCAATAGTCACATTCATTGTACACAACTAACATATTGATGGCATGCATATCATCCTTTGAGTTTGATTGTTAACCGGTAGAGGTTATATGTAGATTTCTAAGGGTGTGTCAATGCCACATGAGCTCGAGAAACTCTGTTTAGATATTGAGGATAATGCTTCCCTCCCCCAACCAATGTCAAGAGCCTTAGGATGTTGTTTCCCTACCAAGACTATGATTGAGGCCTTAAGATCCATTCATGGAGCATGAAACATTTTGATGGCACTCATATTTAGTGCCCAGGGCAAAGACCCCTATCAAGGGCTCATGTTGTTGTGTCTAAAGTTTGTTCATCGAACTTGAGCTCAAGAAGGTTGGATTAGAGATTAAATCCCTTGGTTCCCTATTGAACATGTGGCATGGTCAAACCTATATTCTAGAAGGATTTATAGTCATATACACTAGTGTATATTCTAGTATTCTAGTGTATATACAAATATTTGGCACACTATATACACTAGGGTTGGAATATGTGAATTTTGAGTTTCTAACTGAATCAGGTTGAGATGTGGTGCTTGGCATGAACGTGACATTGGTTCTAATGGGAAAACACTCATGGTAAGTATGATAAAAAATGCTTCCCTAGTTTAGTAGCTCTTAAATATCTTCCCTAATGGGTAGCATAGCCCCCATCATTCACGTTTCCCCAACAATACCCATCCTCTTGGACATTTTTATTAACATTATCATTATTTGTGTGTCTTTACATATTCCATGGCTTACTAGAACATGGTATATTAAACCTGGATTATAGTATACTAGCACATTATCATTATTTCTACAGAGCCAACAATATTTCATGTTGGGTATAGGCCTATTCCGCATCTAGGTCTTCATCATATCCATGTATGTACAACCCATGACCATACATTACATTGCCATATCAATCATGTGCGTCTCCTACCATCATCTCATCATATCCAGATCATCTCATCCTCGCACAAAGAGAGAAACCCATATGAACACCTGATGTCCAATATACCACCTGCATTCTACCAGCATGGAAGCATCGCCATGAGCACATTAGGTGCATTACCTGCGTCTTCCACCATGCAAGAATCACCTAGGAGAAACCCAGGTACATTACATCTCTCAATGGTCTACCTACATTTTACCATCACGGGAGCACACTAGGAGCACCCCAGGTGCATTATGTCCCAAGGAGCACCTGCATCTACCACCATGTGAGAATATCCTAGGCAGACACCAAGTGTCTTTGTGACTAATGGAGTTATACTCATTTCCAACATAGGAGCATGCTAGGATCACCCCATGTGCATTACGTCCCAAGGACCACCTGTGTCTACCACCATGCAAGAATCACCTAGGCTCACACCAAGTGTTTTTGTGATCAGTTGAGTTATCCTCATCTCCAGCATAGGACATGTCAGGAACACCCCGAGTGCATTATGTGCATTATTATCATCGTCAGAGATTGAACATCATTATTATCCATATATGTGTGCACATATACAAAAGCACCTCCATATATACATGCTTTTGTATGTACGAAAGTTTAGATCATATGTGCACGCATATACGGAAGGTGCTTCTGTATATGCGTGTGCATATATGGAAGAGTGCTTCCATATATGGAAGTTAAGAAACTTCCATATATGAACGCGCATATATGAAGAGTGATTATGTATATGCATGCATGCATATAGGGAAGCACCAGTATGAGTCTAATTAACAAAAAAGACATGTGCATTGCGTCAAAGCTCTAAAAATATCCAATGGAAATCAATGTAGCAACAAAGGATATTAGTGACTCTTTCCATCAAGAAAGAGTACCTCGAGGTAGATAACGAATTAAACATTGGTATATACACCTACACTAGTGTATAGTATGTACACTAGTGTATATACTGGTATATACTAGTGCATATACCAGTATATGCACTATTGTATATACCGATATATGCACTATTGTATATACTGATAATATACACTTGTGTATATATCGGTATATACACTACTAGTGTATATTATTGGTATATACACTGGTGTGTATTACTGGTATATACACTGGTGTATATATGTGGAGTGAGTGTGTAGGTCAGTTCCAGCAAGGGATAAAATGCATGGGTGGTATCCACATTGTATAAACCAAATTTAAGTTGATCTTGACCCTTTGTGCATAAAAATATGATCGAGAATTAATTGAGACGTCCCTACCATGAATATCCAAGATTCGAGTATGGTTTCCTCCCTTGCAAGATGCCACATTCAAGGTCTCCAGGAACTAATTCATGACACTGTGGACTGCCCTACACTAGACAATCTTTTTGAGGAAATGGGGTATTACACTATATGGTATATCTAATACTTAAGCTAGTGTATATTCTAGTATATACACTAGTGTATATACTAATGTATACACCGTATTGTGACTAGGTATATACACTAGTGTATATTTTTGTTAGAGAATATACATATGAGATATACACAATATAACTAGTATAAACACTAGTGTATATACCTTTTATACACTAGTGTATTATATATAGAGTAGCATAGATGGATAACTTACATAAACATTAATTAGATACTAATTTTTATTTTTATTTTTTTTAGTTTTTAAATCTATCGGTTTCTATTCCGTAAATGCGCATATAAAGAAGGTAAGATGTGCATTTACAGAAGCGATATTTTGTATATGCGTATTTTGTCTTACGTATATGGGCATTTATGGAAGGAAAAATGTGCATATACGGAAACGAGCTTCCGTAAATACGCATTTTTCCTTATGTATATGTGCATTTACGGAAGGAAAAAATGTGCATTTACGAAAACTCTCTTTCGTATATGCGCATCTTTCCTTCCGTAAATGTGCATATACAGAAGATAGCTTTCGTATATGCACATTTTTCTTTCTGTATATGCGCATTTATGGAAGGCAGAAATGCGCATATATATGCGCATTTTTCCTTCCGTAAATGTGCATATACAGAAGATAGCTTTCGTATATGCGCATTTTTCCTTCTGTATATGTGCATATACTTAGAATTCTGTATATGCGCATTTCTGCCTTCCGTAAATGTGCATTTACGAAATGAAAAATGCACATACATGGAAACTCTCTTTCGTATATGCGCATTTTTCCTTCTGTAAATGCACATTTCTTCCTTTTGTATATGCGCATTGATAGAAGCTCTCTTCCATATATGCACATATACAAAAGGTAGAAATGTACATATATGAAAACTTGCTTCTGTATATGTTCATTTTTCCTTCTGTATATGCGCATTTATGGAAGGAGAAATGCGCATATATAAAAGCTCACTTTCGTTACTGCGCATCTTTCCTTCTGTATATGCTCATTTACAGAAGGCGAAAATGCACATACACAGAAGGAAAAATGCGCATATACGGAAGCTCTCTTTTGCATATTTTCATTTTTTCTTTTGTATATTTGCATTTACGAAAGACAAAATGTGCATTTACAAAATGCACATATACAGAAGTGAGCTTCCGTAAATGCGTATTTTTCCTTCTGTATATGTGCATTTATGAAAGGAAGAAATGCACATTTATGAAAGCTCTCTTCTGTATATGTGCATTTTTCCTTCTATAAATGCGCATATACGAAAGAAAAAATGTGTATATAATTTATGACTTCCATAAATGCGCATATACGAAAGAAAGCTTCCGTATATGCGCATATACGAAAGAAATCTTTTGTATATGTTCATTTTTTCTTCTCTATATGCGCATTTATGGAAGGAAAAATGTGCATATATGGAAGCTCTTTTATGTATATGTGCATTTATGCCTTCCGTAAATGCGCATATACAGAAGCTCTCTTTCGTATATGCGCATTTTTCCTTATGTATATGGGCATTTACGAAATGCAAAATGTGCATATACATAAGCTCACTTTTGTAAATGCATATCTTTCCTTCTGTACATGTGCATTTACGGAAGCCAGAAATGTGCATTTAAGGAAGCTCTCTTTCGTAAATGTGCATATACAAAAGGAAAGATGTGGATTTACGGAAGCAAGCTTTTGTATATGCGCATTTCTCCTTTCGTATATGCACATATATGGAAGGAAAAATGTGCACATACAGAAGCTCTCTTTCGTATATGTGCATTTCTCCTTCTGTATATGCATATTTACGAAAACCAAAATGTGCATATACGGAAGTGAACTTTTGTAAATGCACATTTTTCCTTTTTTATATGTGCATTTACAGAAGGAAGAATAAGCATATAATTTCTGCCTTCCGTAAATGCGCATATATAAAAAGAAAAATGAGCATTTACGGAAGCATGCTTCTGTATGTGTCCCTTTTTCCTTCCGTATATGCGCATTTATAGAAGTCAAAATGCACATATAATTTCTGCCTTCCGTAAATGCATATATATAGAAGGAAAAATAGGATTTTACGGAAGGAAAAATGTGCATATACGGAAGAGAGCTTCCGTATATGCACATTTCTGCCTTGTGTAAATCCACATATACATATGGAAAAATGCGCTTATACGAAAACTCGCTTTCGTATATATGCATTTCCTCCTTCCGTAAATGCACATATATAGAATAAAAAATGCACATATACAGAAGCTCTCTTATTTATATGTGCAATTATGTTTTCCATATATGCATATATACGGAAGACATAAATGCGCATATACGAAAGAGAGCTTCCACATATGCACATTTTTACCTTTTGTAAATGCACATATACAGAAGACAAAATTTGCATTTATAGAAGGAAAAATGCGCATATATGGAAGATCTCTTCCGTATATGCGCATTTTTCCCTCTGTAAATGCGCATTTATGAAAGCTCTCTTCCGTATATGCACATATACATAAGGCATAAATTATATGAGCATATATAGAAAAAAAATGTGCATATATGGAAGGCATAAATTATATGCACATGTCTACCTTCTATATATGCGCATTTATAAAAAGCAAAATGCGCATATATAGAAGAGAGCTTTCGTATATGCGTATTTTTCCTTTTGTAAATGCACATTTTTCCTTTCATAAATGTGCATTTTTTGTTCTATATATGCGCATTTATGAAAGCTAGAAATGTGCATAGATGGAAGCTCTCTTTCATATATGTGCATATACGGAAGGCAGAAATGTGCATATATGGAAGAAAGATTCCATATATGCACATTTTTCCTTATGTTTATGTGCATTTACAGAAGGAAGAAATGCGCATATACGAAAGAGAGCTTTCGTATATGCGCATTTTTCCTTATGTATATGCGCATTTATGGAAGGCAGAAATGTGCATATACAGAAGATATCTTTTTCGTATATGCACATTTCCTCCTTCTATAAATCTGCATATACAAANACTTCGCTTCCGTAAATGCGCATATACAATTAAAAAAAAAAAAAAAAAACCGCATATACGGAAGCTCTCTTCCGTATATGCACATTTCTTCCTTATGTATATATAAATGACTTCGCTTCCGTAAATGCGCATTTCTGTCTTCCGTAAATGCGCATATACAGAAGAAAAAAAGGGCATATACGGAAGCTCTCTTATGTATATGCGCATTTCTGCATTTCGTATATGCGCATATACATAAGGAAGAAATGTGCATATACGGAAGAGAGCTTATATACGCATTTCTACCTTTCGTAAATACGCATATATGGAAGGAAAAATGAACATTTACGGAAGGCATAATGCGCATATACAGAAGCTCTCTTCTGTATATGTGCATATATGGAAGAGAGCTTCCGTATATGCGCATTTATGTTTTCCGTAAATGTGCATTTATGGAAGGAAAAATGTGCATATACAGAAGAGATCTTTTATATGTGTGCATTTCTACCTTCCATAAATGTGCATTTACAGAAGGAAAAATACGCATATACACAGAAGACAAAAATTATACACACATATACAGAAGGGAAAATACATAAGAAAAAATGTGCATATATGGAAAGAAGAAATTATATGTGCATTTTTCCTTCTGTATATGCACATTTACAAAAGGCAAAATGCGCATATATGGAAGAGAGATTCTGTAAATTTTCGTAAATGCATTTATAGTTTAGTGCCATGCCATCAGTTCAGTTTCACCAATCGCCATGCCATGCATATGCATACAACTTCACTGGAAACAATATATATGAGTCAACAGCAACATACTGACGTATGAAGAAAGGCAGTGAAATGAAGTTTGAGGGGATTGTAACATAGAGGAAAACATTATTACAAATGTTTGAATTTAAACTTAAGAGGGAATATCACTATTGGAACTTGCGTCTCCCTTTTCAGTCATTTGAATTTGAATTTGAGAAGTAATTAAGGCCTACCCATTCCATTCATTCGAATTTGAATTTGAGGTTCATTGGTGCAACTTATTGGGCATGATCTATTAGTGCCATAGCCATTCTGATTAACACCAAAGAGGGATTATGTTTCATTACCTAGGTCAGTGAATATTGTTATAGGTGATTCAAATTCCTTTCACATTGTGTGGTCGGGTGAACCCATTTTGTCTTTGACTTAATGGCTAATTACATCCAGATTGAAATATTCGTGTTTCGATGGTAGGTTGTGCTTGCATAAGAGTCATAGCTATCTCTATCATTGATATGTGCAAAGAATAAAGGGATTTCCTCTTCATTTCTACCTCTGCTGGAAATAATATTCGTTTGTGAATGGCATCCTCATAGCTATGTTTGTCATTGATGTGTAGAAACTAAGGTGACTTCCTCTTCATTTCCACCTCTGTTGTAGTTTCCCACCTTTCAACCTCTCTATCCACATCGATGTGACGCTCTACATAAGCACCTTTCTTGAAGTCTCTTGATAGATCCTTAAATTGCAAGGCTTTTGAATTATTTAATCCATACCAATTCTCTTCATGGGAATGTTTTGTAGGAATTTTCTAACTGAAATTTATGATGGTTGGACAAGTGGTTGCAATTTGTGTGGATGTTGAAAAAAATGTCTTCAATAGACCCTTACAGATCTTTTAACATCGATATCGATTTCATTCATATGGATCAAGATCACATGTTTCGTTCTTGATCACATGCACTCTTCGTTCTTGAATCCCACTAACGATCTCTCCTGCTTTCATAATCTGGAAGCCCTTCTGCATCTCCTGGACGAATACCATGAGCAGGGGCATCACTTTTACCTGTTTTCGCTCTGTGATATGGATATGGTAAATAAGGATTGTGATTTTCTCAAGGAAGAATACTTGGTTACTCCCTTCTGGAAACAAGACTCCAACAAAGGATTGATCAAGAACTCGGAGGGTTGGTGGGTTCAACCTGAGAGAACCTGAATCATTGAAGAGTCCCATACAGATGGTGACAGTCGATCATACTACATAGTGATGTGATCCATGACATCACCATTAATGGACATCATGCATTTTCAATGTAGTGTTCATAGCTTTTCCACGACATTGAACTTTGAAATATTAATAACTACAAAACTCCCAATGATTTGAGAGTTGTAAATACAGTTCTAACTGTAGATTCCAAAGACATACTTTTTAAATGAAAATGGAGGTTATATAGGGAAAAAATGCAATTTATAAAAAAGTAATTTTGATCGAATACATGCAGGCAATAAAGAATTCCATCATTGGTCGGCAAACGTAAAAAACGCCATGATAACAACATAGTATGGATTGTTAAGGAAAATTGAATTTGTAATTTCTTATAAGTTAGTTTACGAGTTTAATGTTTTACCATTTAGTAAAACCAATTCATCATATCACTTAATTCTAATTTTTGAAAGTAGATTTCCACTTCTATTAAATACCTTTAAATTTTAAAACCTTCACATATTTCTTGAAATGTTATAATTGTTATATAATGTTTTTAAATTAAAAACAATTTAGTTAAAAATTGAAATTATATATATAGAGAGAGAGAGATATAGATATATATATATATAAATCTTACTTTAATTGAATATTTGGTGACACTTTTTTAAATAACCATTTTTCCTAATAAATCATTTTTAAAATAATTAACTACTTAAAACATCATTAAACACTATAAAACTAAACAATATATTAACACACAATCACATTATACCTTAATATGATATAAATTAATAAATTAGTATTATAACCAAATTTTCTAATAAACCAATTTAAAAATAATTAATTCTAAACATTATATACCTTAATATGATATAAATTAATAAAATAGTATTATAACTAAATTTTCTAATAAACCAATTTTAAAATAGTTAATTACTAAACATTATATATAATATGATATAAATTTATAAATTAGTATTATAACCAAATTTTCTAATAAACCAATTTAAAAATAATTAATTACTAAACATTATAAAATTGAACAATATATTAACACATCATCACATTATAAAACCCTTATTATAATCTGGTATAAATTAGTATTAATTGTATTAGAAAAGGCATAATGTCGGACTTTACCATATATTAAAGAAACCTATTAGATAAACAAAAAAACCCCAAATTTTGAGAAGTCTGATGGAAAAGGCATAAGGTTGACCTTTTCGGATATATAAGTAAATTTCTTAGAAGTTATTGTAAAGGTGCTTGATCACTAACATTTTTCATAATGTAATGAATATAATAAAAATTACATTTGTGTATTTAAAGGAATAACATTGACCTTTTTGGATATATAAGTAAATTTCTTGTAAAGGTGCTTCATCACTAACATTTTTAATAGGTTTCAAGGTTGTGTTTAGAGTGAAAGTGTGTTAATAATTCAATTAAGATTTAAATGGTTAACTGGTTCCATCTAGATCTAGGGTTCTCTCTGCTAGGGTTTTGTTTGATGCATTTCCTTGGGCTTGTTGGTCATCGCCCATGGATCCCCTCGATCCTGAGCCTGATGGCCCCTGTAGCATTGAAGACCGCTTTCGGCATAGCGTGGCTTCCCAACCCCCTCTCTCTGCCCTCATTTCTTCTCCCCCAACTCTCGGTTTGTCAAGCACCCTAAGATTATGGATGTTAAACTCTCCTCTGTTGCATCCAAGCGTAAAGCAATTACTCTCTCTGAAAAAGGTCTCATAGGGATCTTTACAGGCCTTTGGCCTTCCCCTCGGTCCATTGAAATTTGATTGAGTAAAAACTAGCAGTCGCTCATTCAAGGAGAAGTCCATTGAAATCCGGTTGAGTAAAAACTAGCGGTCGCCACATTTTTACTTTCTACCTTCCTTTGCATCATGAATTCCTTTTCTAAGGATGATGGTTCAAAGAGATGCACCTCATGTTGAATGTTATCCTTCAAGGTTCCAATAAAAAGATATACCAATTTATCTTCTAAAATATTCTTCACTCTGAGACTTAGTTGTTGAAATTGCTTGATGTGCTCTGTAACTGGACCTTTTTGCTCAAGACTTACCAACTGGATAAAGAAAGTGCTGCTATTTATATCCCCATAATGTGCAATCAATTCTTCTATGAATATAGACCAAGAGATGATAGAGTATTTTTTACAGTCACAAAGCCATTGGTACCATACAAATTGATTAGGTTCTAAATATAAGGATGCAATAGTTACCTTTTGCAAAGTGGAAACCTGGTTTAGATCGAAGAATTGCTCCATCTGAAAAATCCATGTGATTGGATCCTTTCCATCAAACTTTCTCATGCCAATCTTGGGGATAAAGTAGTTCCTTGGACCTGATTTAAACCCATGATGTTGTAGCGAATGGTCAACTTCATATTGAATTTAAATACATAATTCATAATTCATAATTCATAGAAATAAATAATATTGAATTTAAATTTTAAGTTTTATAATGTGCTATTTATTCTTTTTGTTATTTTATATTAATACAATATATGGATAAAAAAACTAATAGTTATTTTCGACTATAAAATGTAAATTAACACATTTTAAATGAATGAAATTGAAAAAAACAATATTAATTATTTTCAACCTATAAAATTATAAATGAAAAAGAATTACTTATTTGTAACAGTTAAAATTTAAATGAAAAAAAATGCATACTTGTAACATGCATCATTCATTGAAATATTGAATTTCTTTTTGTTATTTACACATTAACTAAGTAAAATTAAAAAAAAAAAACATATTTGTAATAACACAAATGGAAAATGGAAAAAAAATACATACTTATAACATACATCATTCATTAAAATAAAATAAAAATAACATGATGAAAAAAAACTTTATAATATATTGAATTAAATTCTAAACACAATTAAATACATATGCAATTTCTATTAATACTAAACTCAATGTTTACATAAGCAACCTATTACATAATTTGCATCATTAACTACATCACATCCAAATAACACTTTATATTAACATACCGTATTCATGAATAATAAACATATTTGAATAATACTTCCATGAATTGGAAATTGAATAGCCATGCTCCCACCTTAAAAACCTCTAAGTTTCACAACCTACAGGGATTTCCACCAGCTTTCCCAGAACTTGGGTTTAATAATTACTAATCCAGTTTTTCAAGTGTCACTAACTCTTTGGTTAGAGATAGTCAGTGCAAAACCTAATACCTCTCTTGGGTGTTCAATGTCAATTCTGCTTCAGAGGGTTTAGAGCGTAACACCTTTGTGCTACTCTTAAATGAAAATCTCAGAACCCAACACTTGATGAGCGTGCTCTCTAGCAGCTCTGTTAAGTCCATAGTCATTCTACCCCTTTTTCTTCCTTGAGGATGCTCTTTGTTAACTTTTCCGAGGACATTAATAGCTAAGAACTACCCCCTTCTAAGATTGGCCACTTATCTTTATATAAATAGCTGAAAATGAGTTACTAACATAAACCCAAGTTCTAATGCCCAACTTCTTGTACCTAAAATATTTATATATTATTAATGAAATGAAAATATTTACAATAATTTCAAACCACATATTCAAACATTAAAGTTCAAACATATTTAATGGATCTCTAATTATCTCTTGAATTTGTAAAAAGTTTTCTTCTGAGGATAAGAAAATTGTACCTACAAAAATATAAATGAAAAAACTACGTAATTCATTGAAATAAATAATATTTAATTTAAATTTTAAGTTTTATTATCTATTAAATTATTTTTGTTATTTTAAATTAATACAATATATGAATAACAATTAAAAAAAACTAATAGTTATTTTCAACTATAAAATGTAAATTAACACATTTTAAATGAATTAAATTTAAAAAAAAAACAATACTAACTATTTTCAATCTATAAAATTATAAATGAAAAATAAAGACTTATTTTTAACAATTAAAATTTAAATGCAAAAAATGCATACTTGTAACATGTATCATTCATTGGTCTTCGTATTTATGGAGGAAGAACATGTGGCCCATATTTTGGATTCGCTTTGGCGGATTGGTAAGGGTTCCCTTGTACTCAGTAAATGGCAAACTAATTTTTACCCACAACACGAGCGCATCGTTAAATGCCATCAATGGGTACTGCTCCCTTTGCTCCCTTTTCCTCTTTGGAACAAGGATTTCCTTGAGGGTCTTGTAAACTCTCTGGGTCGTTTTATTGCGATGGAAGATGATTTTCACCTCCTTTTCGATAAGCGAGTGGTGAAGGTACTAATGAAACTTGATGTGTCCAAGGGACTGCTAGCCGAAATTGAGATCTTATGTAATGAGTACCCTATCTTCCAGCGGTTGGACTACCTAAATGTACCCTTTAGGTGCAACTGGTGCCATGCTGTGGGAAACTTGCGTCATTCTTGTTCGGCCTTTCTTCATGGGCCCTCTTCTTCTAATTTTTCTGCAGGCTCCCCCCCCACACGACGTGATTGTTCTCTTACCCCTACAACTTTACTTTCCACTGCATCTCCCTCACCCGCTGACCCATATAAATATCTTTCTCCCATGACTTATGAGGATATAACCAAGGGAGTCCTCACATATATTCAAGATATTGAGACCGTTGCTACACACCCGAATCCTATGGCTTCCTCATCCTTGGCACCCTCTCCTATGACAGCAACCTTTCCCTCTCTGGTGACCACGACAGCCTCACCTTTACAACCAACTTGGCCAAATCCCTCCTATGATGATGCCAATACCTTTGAGTCTCCTCTTGAGCCTTCTTAAGATATCCTTTTCACATCAGATGATTTTCCCCCACTGTCGGGAGTTGGGCCCTCTAGAACAAAATTTCTTTCACCTGAAAGCCATGTCGAATCCCCAACGTTCTCTGATCCTGCACTCATGAAGTCACTGGCTATTTTCTCAACAAAGTCTCCACTCTCTCCATCCACTCTGCCACTCGACTCCATTCGCTTTGAAAATGTAACCATAAGGAAGCCAAAGAAGAAACCTTCCTCAGAGTCTAATCTAGGCTCTGATGCCCCTCCCTAACCCCCTCTATCTGTCAGAATAAAAAACACTGCAAGAAGTCACGCTACCTCTCCCCTCTGGGTTCTTAGAGCATCGTCGCCCATCCATGGTGGCTCTTAATGAGGATTGTCTCCCTCAACATTCGTGGCTTCGGTGGGTTGGCCAAAAAAAAACCCTTTTCTCTCTCCTACTATTATAGCTCCAAATGACACATCTCTGCTTGTGACCACTTTCCTATGTTTTCATCGCATATCAACAGTTCCATGACGACACTTCATGAAAAGTCACTGAAAAAACACCTAACTTGGAGGACCCATATATTGAGTTCTATAACTCTGTTTGACCTCATCTCTACGTCATTGGAAAGATATTTCAGTTAGCTAAAACTTTCCAGAAGACACCAAAGTCTGAAAATGCCCAAAAATACCCTAAAAATGAGTTTTTTGATGTGTACGTGGGTTTTCTTAAGGCAAACCCGCGTACGTACGTGAGTTGCTATATATAATAGTCGCATATGCCTTAAATACATGACTTTCTACATTACAACCCGTGTATACCTCCTCATGTACGCGACTGTTGTTTCTGCAACCCGCGTACGCCTCCTAAAAATGTCAAAAAAATATGAATTTTGAAATTTGGGTAGCTATGCAACTGAATCCTTCAGTTGTAACTACTTTGTCTTTTACCCTAACTCTTAATTAACCATATAAATAGAGGTAGGGAGGTCCATGAGAGGAGACTAGAATCTTTGCATTTTTATGCTGGAGGATTTGGAGCTCTCTTTGCCCACACCTTTTCCCTAGAAGCATTCTCCTTGTGTTGCAGAGCTTGGAGGCTGAGTTCCTTGGAGAAGAGAAGTAGCAGGACTAGATCAAGGTTTCGTGAGGTGTTGAACTTGAAGAGAAGGTATACTTGTACTTGTTTTCAAGATTAATAAAGATGTGATGTCCTTCTTCTTCCCAAATCATTTTTCAATGTGTGATTGAATCTCTGTTTATGATCATATTATGATGTTAATCAGATTTTTATTTCATGTTTATTTGATTATCATTGCTTTATATGTGGTCATATTGGTTTGAGGAAGGTATAATTCGTTTTGTAGGTCTCTTGGAGCAAGAGGAGCAAGAAGAGGATTGAAGGGCTTCTTGGATCAACCTTCGTTTAGCTAAGGTATGAACCATTCTAATCTTTTAACTTGCTTATATATGCTTGCTAAACATTGTGCATCTCTCTTTCAACCCCAGTAAATTAATGGCCTCTTAAACCCTAGCTATAGGATACTTTCCTTTACAACACCTACTCTCTCTGAACCCCAATATGATCTTGTTACAGGAAACCATGTGTATTCATTATAATGCTCTCCTGTCTTTCTCAAAACTATTTGAGGAATGGGAATTATGTGCACTTGATGCAACTGGTCTCTTTGGAGGCTTGTTGTCATGCTGGAACCCCCTATCTGTTAGATGCAACGCCTTTGAAACCTTAGGGGGCATATTGTTGGAGGCTAGATTCAGGGGATCTCCTACTACCTACTCCATTATCAATTGTTATGGGCCCTATCAATTGAGAGACCTATTTTGGAAAAAGGTGGCGAATGATGGGATTCTTATACTACCAAATTTGATATTGGCAGGTGACCTTAACGTCACCCTTAATGTTGCTGAAATATGGGGTACTAAAGCCCGTTTGTACCCATTAGCATCACTTTTTACACAAATTTTCTATGATGCCAATCTGGAAGACATTGCCCCCCCCTGTGCAGGGCCTACTTGGAGAAATGGGAGAGCAGGGGTTGAGGTTATCTGTAAGTGCATTTACATATTTTTGGTATCAGCAACCCTTGTACCCAGTCTTACTAGACACAGAGTATGGTCGACTCCCTCTGATGTCTCTGACCATTATCCGATCTGTCTATAATGGAACTCTTTGGGGCTTTCTCACAACTACCCATTTAAATTCAATAGAGCATGGCTTTTGAATGAGGGGTTTGCCTATATGGTTATGGAATCTTGGTCATCTTTGTTGTCTCTGCCGGTGTTGGACGAGATGTATGGATTGGGTCAAAAACTCAAGAGACTTAAGACTAGTGTAAAGGCCTGGGAAAAGGATCGATCCCAAGTTATGAAAAGGGATTCCATGTTGGTGGATACTTAAATTTCAACCCTGCTTGCCTCTAGACCTATTCGCTTACTCTCCCAGGGGAACTTGGCATCCCTTCATAAGATTCAGGACCCGGTAAAAAAAATTTACTGGCTCATGAGATGTTAACATGGAAACTAAAGAGTAGGGTCAGATGTGATGAGCTGGAAGACACCAATACAAATTTCTTCCATAAAATAGCATCGACGCGCAAAAAATTCAACTGAATATGGGCCCTAAAGAACATGGAGGACGAATGGGTAGAGGATGATGACCAATTAAAAACCCTGGGGGTTTCTCACTTCAATGAGATCTTTAAATATGATAATAAGATCAACATTGTTGATCATTTTAAGGTCATCTAGATATTTCCTTCTTATGTTAGCATTGAAGAGTCAGGGCCTCTGACAAATGCCATTACTTTGGCCGAAGTCGAGAGAGCCCTGAAATAATTTTAAAAAGACAAAAGTCTAGGCCCAGACGGCTAGCAGGTGGAGTTTTTCCTGGGGTTTTTTTACTTAGTGGGGAAGGATCTACTGGCTGTAGTTGAGTCGTCTAGACTCTCATGTAAAGTATTACCCTCACTAAACTCTACTTTCCTAACCTTAATCCCCAAAACAGAAAATCCTACCACCTTTGCAAATTACAAGCCCATCTCATTATGTAATCTTGTTTACAAGCTTATCTCAAAGATAGCTGCTCTTAGGTTAAAACCTTTCCTGGACAAATCCATTTCTCCTGAACAGTTCAAGTTCCTCAAAAATAGACAAATTACAGAGCCAGTGGGCATAATGCAGGAAGCACTTCATACCATTAAGTCAAATAAGAGATGTGCCTTGGTATTGAAGCTTGATTTGGTAAATGCATTTGACCGAGCCAATTGGACTTATATTAGGTTCATCCTCCTACAAATTGGTATTCTTCTTGGGGTGGTAAACAGGTTCATGGGCTGTCTAACCTCTGCAAATTTTGTTGTGTTGATAAATGGAACACCCTCGATTTTTTGTGACTGCCTCTAGGGGCTTACGACAAGGATGCCCATTATCCCCCCTTCTATTCATATTGGTTATCGAAGGTCTAATCCTACTCATAAAAGATGCAAAATCCAATGGAACAATCAAAGGTATAAAAAATTATTCTTCTCTATCCCTTACTCACTTTTTGTTGATAAAGTGATACTCTTTGGCATTGGAACTCTGGTTGAATGGATTTCCTCCGAAGTAATACTAGATATCTTCTACTCTGCATCTGGCATGTTTATTAGTATTGATAAGTATAGCTTCCTTTTCAATGAGATGGATGAGGGATTATTAAGCAGTGTTCAGTGACATTTTCCTTATAAGATGGAATCCATTCACATGGGCTTCTTGTACCTTGGCTACTTCATTAAGCCACTCAGGTATGAGACAAGGGACTGGGTGTGGTTAGTGCAAAAATTTGAGAAAAGGATCAACTACTGGGATTTCAAACTCCTGTCATTGGGTGGTAGGCTCACTCTTATTTGAGCGGTGTTAACCAGTTTGCCTATTTATTGGTTTGCCCTGGCTCTAGTGCCTATGTCTATACTCAACCAATTAAGAAAATTGATCTTCTCATTTCTTTGGGGCTCCTCTAGGAACAGGAACAAGCCTCACTTGATGGACTGGCATGCTTTATCCAAACCTCTCGATTTCAAGGGGTGGGGCATAAAAAACTTGGAATGGTTTAGTACCTTCATGAGACTTAAAAGCCTTTGGATGGATCTCAAGGGTGAAGGCATCTGGCACCATACTATCGCCACAAAATACTTGAAGAATTGGCTCCAAAATAAATCCTTTGCGGTCGGAAGAACGTCTATCATATGGAATGGTTTTATGAGGACCATAAACTGGCTGGGGAGATGCATGGCATGGAAGGTTTGAAATGGACAAAGCATTGGCATTGGTACAGATCCCATTATCGGCTCAGAGTCTTGCTTCCACCTTTCATAGGATATAAAGGAATACTTGCTTGATTATGGTATCTCCACTCTTCATCATGCTCGCTATCCTGGTAAGGATGCTCACTCTTAATGGATTTTGGTTGAAGATCTAGAACTGGGAGGTGCCTGGAAATCTGAGTGGAACAGCTATATAAATGGTCTAAATCACGAAGGTATCAGACTAAAGGAGGACTCAGACACCCTACTATGGGAACACACAAAAAGGATGGGAATGTATCTGTAAACTTGGAATATGATCTGATTGTTAGAACCCTTCTGGTGCCAACACCGAACAATTTCTCTACAAGGATTTGGCACTTCAGGATTCCTCTGAAGATCAAATGTTTTGTCTGGTTGGCGATTGAAAATCGAATTCTAACTTGGGATAACCCTTCCAAAAGAGGATGGATTGGACTCAGCCGGCGTTGCTTATGTGCAAAGAATGCAGAATCTATTGCTCATTTACTCATAGGTTGTTCCTTCACTAGAAATGTTATTGACAGGCTCTATTTATTTTACAAGTGCGGCACTCCTCCGATTGGTTGCTCTCTTCTGGAGATATTGGAGCACTGGCACTTAAAATATTACAATCTAAGTTATCTACCTCTCTTATAATTCTAGAGCATATGGAAATCTCCCAACAAATGCATTTTTGATGGTGGGTGGGTATCACTCTATAGCATAGTCAACCAGGTTGATGATCTTATGCACCAGTTTCTTGTACCTGATAAAAAGACAAAAATCAGAAATATTGGGCTTGCACCTCTTTTATTATATCCTTATGGTTTCTTTGATGGAGCTATTTCTAACTCATGTTGGGGTCCTGGTTTTGTCATTGCTATCAGTGAATTACACTCCTTCCATTGCAAACTTGGTTGCGGCCACAACACAAATACAAGAGCAGAGCTGTTGGCACTTTGGGCATTATTAATGTTAGCATTTGATTGGGGTCTCCCATATCTGCATATCTTCGGAGACTCGGCAGTGATCATCAACTCGATGAACAACAAGGCATCATTATCCTCCCTAGAGCTGGACCATTGGTGTGAAAACATTAGATCTTTAATGAAAAATTTTCTCTGTCTGGATGCTAGACACGTCTACAGAGAGCACAATTAGAGGGAAGATGGCTTATCCAAAGAGGCCCTCCGACTAGCTTCTGGCCACTATTCTTTTTTCTGAGATATTTGATGATACCATAATCATGAATGGTGATATACAACACTTTTGAGCTCAGTGTCGGAGCTCAGTCTCCCTTTTTTTTGGGCACACGATTACTTTGAGTAGTTATTGACTTTGTGAGTTTTGAATGTTATCTCGAGGGTCTCTTTGGATCAGCTCTCTGATCTCCTTTCTATGTTCTCTGTGGGCCTCTACGTCTTAGCGGATGATTACTTGTGTATCCTATCGGTGGTATGGTGTGCCCAGTCTCCTTTGGGGCCTTTATCTTTCCTGGTCTGGCATGTTGATGCCCCTTATTGTATATCATCTCCTACTGCTATATTTTGCTAGTGATTCCTTTTGGAAAAAAATGTTTTGTAATTAAGCCCTTTAATTCATCATTGAATATCAAGGACTGTGATTTTTTCGTTTGAAAAAATCATTCATTCAAATATTGAATTTCTTTTAGTTACATTAACTAAATGAAATTTTAAAAAAAATACACAAAAAATATATATATTTGTAACAATAAAAATGGAAAATGGAAAAAAAAAATACATACTTGTAACATGCATTATTCATTGAAATAAAATAAAAATAACATGATTAAAAGAAAAAAACTTTTATAATATATTGAATTTAAATTTTCAATTATTATTTTTTAAATAACACATTATAAATAAATAAAATGCTAGCTATTTTCAAATTATAAAGAGTATATTACATATTTCTTACCTGTATCACTGTGTATTACATATTTGGGGAACTATCGGGGGGGGGGGGGGAACACTTCTCCACTTAGAGAAGGCAAGCATGGAAACTCTGCTGCGGATAATAAGGGTGGAAACAAGGGTGTACAAAAGAGGAAGAAACAGTGGACTAAAAAGAGGTGGACGGGATACAGCTATGGCCTGGGGGATAATATAGAGTGGGAACGGATTGACCATATGGAAAAATTTTCGGTGGTGGGGTGGGTGATAGGGAAAATTTTCTCTGTACAGACAATCGACAACTGGGTGAAAGCTAGTTGGTCGGAGACACTCAGGGAGTTTCCGGAGTTAGGACTCACTCGAGGTTGGTTTGCTATTAATTTTACCAGACAGGAGCATGTGAAGTGGGTGTTAGATATGAATTGGTTTTTGTATCAAAACCCAGTGTTATTAAAACCATGGATCCCAACCTTTGATGCTAGCTTGGAGAGAGTGGATGTGGTACCTATTTGGGTACGTATTTCGAGGCTGCCGCGACAGTATTGGACCAAGGAACACTTCATCAATATTGGAAATATTTTGGGTACCTTCAGGGGAGTTGATTTATCCTTCAAGATAACGAAAGTCCATCGGGTCACTCGCATCCTGGTGAATATCAATATTAGGGAAGGTATGGGTGAAGATACTTAGTTGTCTTGGGGAAGGGTGAACTTCACATAGAACATGGATTATGAAAACATTCCGTTTAGGTGCAGACGGTGTCATGCCTATGGCCATCTGGCAGCTGATTGCATTTTGGGGATTCACACTATCAATGCTGATCATATTCAAAGGAGTAACAAAGGACCACTCTTGACTGGTAAGGAAACTGAGCCTTTGGTTTCTGGGCATGTTGAACCTGAGGAGGTTTTTGTGGATGCATGTTTTCCTCCTTCTAAGGTGGTACTTTCGACGATTGAAGCTGCTCCGGCAAAAAATACTGAGACTGAGATTATCCCCATGGGTATCACTTCTTTTAATCTTTCTCCATCCATAAATTTATTTTCTAGCTATTTAAATTTATCTAGGATGGATTGGGTGGAAAAATTAAAAAACCTTAACATCTCTCAACCTCCACTTGAATTTTCTACAATTGTCTCGACTGCAATAACTGAGGAACAAGATACTCGTTTGGCCCTGGAGATGGGTGAGGAAGGGTGTTGGTCACCACCATCTCCACAGGGGTCCTCGGACTCTGGTTATTTTCTTCAGTATTCTACGAAAGGGGGCTTTATGAGGGACGAGGAAATAACCTACTCCACCATCTCGGGGGAGAGGCAAAATTTCTGCGTTGGCAAAAGCACAATCACGGGCACATAATGATCTTCAGGCTGGCAAACAATAGTCTATTGAATGGGCACTTAGAGCGGTGCATGCCCAAAAGAAGGGGCAAAGATGAAAATTATGTCTTTAAATTGTAGGGGTCTGGCTGGTCCCCGTAAAAGATCAGCGCTCAAGAGGGTGTTTGATTTGGAACATCCATATGTTATGATGTTGCAAGAGACTTTAGGTTTAGGTGATGTGATCAAAATCAAGTTGGAACTCTGGTTACCGGGTTGGTTGTTTGAGACTTTCGATGTTCGTGGCTGATCATGAGGGTTGGCTTTGGGTTGAAATACCTAGAAGATTAAGGTTCTGAATATTTAGGGTATGGAATTGGTTATTGGGATGACCTCTAAGTCTCTGGAAAAGGGGAAACAATAACTATTTTTAATGCCTATGGGCCTTATCTAAACAGGATCCCATTTTGGGATAATTTGTTTAATAACTTTTGTTGGGGGTGAGGTGGTGATTGTTGGGGGAGGATTTAAATTTTTCACTAGGGTAGGCCGAAGTTTGGAGACTTCATGTCCGCCCAGATTTGCTGACAGAATACTTTACTCATAAACTGGTGGAAATGAATTGGCTTGATATTGAACGATGTAAGATTAAACCCACTTGAACTAATAATAGATGTGGGGAGGGGCATGTAGCGAAATGCCTGGATCACTTTCTGGTGTATGAGATGCTGGTGGATAGTCAACACTTCATTCGAAAATGGGTTGGTGGTGGTGGAAATTAAGATCATCTACCTATTTTCTTGGAGTTTAGGAATGGGCCTAATAAACCGCCCAGCCCGCTGAAATTTAACAAGACCTAGCTCAAAGATGAATCTTTCCATTTATTGATAAACGATCCGTGGGTTCATTATAATCCGGACAATGGTCTTACTGCAGCTTTTCAGTTTGTGGCAAATATACATAAAATCAAGGCCTCTAGTAAGGGCTGGGCAGCAGACAAAAGAAGCAGGGAAGAACAGGAATTAAAATTGATAGAGAAAGAAATCACTGAGACCTTGGAAAAGGATGGGGGTAGTATGTTGACCTTGGTGGAAAAGGAATCACTGACTACTTTGGTTGGAAGAAGGAACACTGTTTTAATAGAGAGGGAGGAAACTTGGAGATTAAACAGTAGAGCTATATAGTTGGAATGTGGGACTGACAATACAAAGTTTTTCCATGCATATGCTAGGGGCAGGAAAGCCCCGAACACAATTTGGAGCATAAAGGATGATTAGGGTGCAATTCATGATACCTTTGAGGGCATGGCAAGGACAGGGGTTGAACATTTTCAAGGTTTATATTGTGCTCTAGCTAGGGCATCTATTGCTGAGATTATTCAAATCGCTCAGTTTTTTCCACGTTTTATGGAGGAAGACAATTTGGCCCTGATGGAGGAAGTCACTGAAGAAGAACTCAAGGTAGTACTACATAGTTTCCAGAAGGACAAAAGTACAGGACTAGATGGGTGGACCATCAAATACTTTAGTGAAATTTATGATCTTTTGGGTGGGGATTTATTGATGTAACATCCCCAACCCTCCGACCAACGAAGAGGACACTACCATAACACTAAAGATCCAGGAAACTAGCCTCATGAACACGTGTACATACATATAAGCTGAAATAAAATGCTTGGAAGTAAAAACATGCAGAGACGCATAATTGTTTAACATACAGTGGAATCAAACCATACATTACAGCATTCAACATGTACATCATAATTCATTAACAGTAAATATGATTATAGAAACGAAATGGTCAAGAATACTTATCTTATCAAGAACTCGTCCCACAACCAACTACATCGCTGCAACGTTCCACCCAACCATAGGCCAACATGCTCCTTAATCTCTCAGCAACGTTGCCACCACCGAGCTGGGCATGATCCCCCAAGGAATAAGGAACAAGCAGGATTACACATAGCCAAGGATACACACAATAGCCAAGCCGACACAGTAGGGTTTATCAGGTTATCAAGGAGCTGGAAAAAGCTTAATGCTAAGCTAGGGAGCTCATTGAAGAGCTAAGGACTCCTACACCAGAACTAGCCCGACTTCTAGGACACCCACACACACATAACACCAGGAAATCAATCCCTTCTTTGCTACACAGTCCCTCAGGCCCTGACCCCCCCTTTCCAGTGCTACTCTAGGGTTGTGGAGAAGAAAGCCAGCCCTCTAGCTCTGTCTGTGTGGCTCCCAAACACCCCCAAGTTTATCAAGCAGACCAAGCTTTCATCCCACTCTAGCACAGTCCGAAGACCAACCACTCCATACACGTAGCCAAACAAGCAGTTCACAGCTTAGATAGGGGAAAACAATTCCTGAGTCGTTCTTGGCCCTATCGTGGCCAAATCGACTCACTCAACCTACAGCAGCCCAAAACACGATGAAACCACAGCAACAAAATCGTGGGGAAAACAACAGCCCCAATCCCAACACTGAAATAATGGGGAATGCACAGCCCGAAAATGGAAGAAGAAATCGGACTCTTAGCAGCACCAAAAAATCATGGGAAGAGCAACAGCAACCCAAATCGTGGGTTAAACCAATAGCCAGCCAGAATCGTGGATGAAAACGACGGCTATTTCACATACACAGTAGAAATCGTGTCCTTGAGGCCGCTCTTCCAGCTCGCTGCATGCACAAAACCCAAAAGAGAACCCTGTGTGTGAGGAAATCAAAGCAATGGAGAGAATGGTGGTTGTCTCCTTGCGTGAGGATGGGAAATTCCAGCCCCTGCGTGGAGATGGGAAAGAAAACACAATGGAATATGGTCGTGAATGGAAGAATGGAGTCATGGGAGAGTGGAGAGAATGGGAAAAATGCTTCTCTTCCCACATGACGTGAAGATGAAGAGTTTGCTGGTGGATTGGGCACATGGGCAAGGACTGAAAATCCTGCCACACCCACCACTACTCAACAGTAACTGCCCCAACTAACATCAGGGGTTTTTAACAGGTGACACATGGATTTTTCCCCATAGGACCAAGGTTTAATAATTCCCCCTCCTTATCCTTAGGAAGATCATACCCTTTTCATTTCCGTTGATGGTTGTAGGTTCATTTTAATTAAAGTGCATATTTACATGATGCCAAAACTATAATGTGTCGGATAGCATGATATACCATCGGCAACGATTCCAATCACCAAAACATAACACAACCAAATCGATGGTGGGGCTTTTGCCTTTAGCTCCACACCACGATTAATTACAATATATACATCATGTATCTTTAATGCAAATGGGGTCAAAACCGGGGTGTTACATTCCCCTCCCCCTTGGAATAACATTTTCCTCAGTGTTCCAATACTTAGGAATACATATACAATTTACACATCCAAAATTTCAAAATTTTGCAGATCTCTCCCACATTCAATTATTTACTTTGAACTTTCAGGACCAAGCCCTTGGGCTTCCACGAGCTTCTCTTGCTGGTTCTCAGCTTTCGACTCATCCCCAAGTCTAGGAACTTTGTGGCTGCCAACCCCTTGATGTTCCCTTGTTGGGAAGTCTTGGCGGTAATGATGTCCTCCCCCATTTCCAACATTTCACTGGCTACTTCATCTTTACCTGCTCAATTTCCTTTGAGTCTTCATGCCTGGAATGTTTCTTAACGGATCGATTGGATGAATGCCTCATCATTGATCCACTTTTCTTTCCTTTACAAATTGCTCCCAGAAGGATTTTTACCTCCTTTTGCAAACAAATAGAGTCTTACAAAATTTGGTGGTTCATCTCATTCGACCCTTTCTGTTCTTGAGCAGCTCTCCAAGATTTTCTTCGGTCTTGGCAATTGTTTGAAGGAGACTTCCAGCTAAGTCCAATAGCTTTTGGTCTGCTGCCATGATCAATGTGCACAGCTGGATTTCACTTTTCTCACCTTTGAAATGCATCATTGTAATTCTGTTAGACCAAGCATAATATAGGCATTAAAATCAGTCAATTAATTGCCCAATTGGAATGGCAGTCCAAGTCTTATCAAGGAGACTTTCATACTTTTCATGCCTTCCCAATAGGCACATGAGCTCATTCATGTCCATTCTTGGGCAGGGAATTAACTATTCCAACATTCACAATTTATTTTAAGCAAATAAACACATTTTATTTTCAGCCATACATGCATTCAACAATCCTCTATTTTCACAATGCATAAGTATATATATATATATATATATATATACATATAATCAAAAAAGGAAAGAGAGAGCAGCAAGAGTTTTTGCCCTCTTGGTCTTGTCCCATTCTGGAACCCACACCACCACTGTGGTTTTCATGCTCTTAGCCTCTTTCACTTTACCGTGAATGCTGGACCAACCCCTATTGGCCATGACACTTAGTGTCTCCGGTCTATTCCAGACCTCTCAACCATGGAGTCTCTCCACATGGTTTGTCTACAACTCTTGGCTGCTAGAACCTTCATAGTCCCACTAGCACCTTTTTCATTATTGCTCATTCTGAGCTCTTCAGGACAGTCACATGTCCACATGCACCTCTAGGATGCCCTCATAGTCCTCGCTCCCAGCGATACCTATATTCAAACATTCAATAGATTCACATGTTTAGTTTATTCTCATCGGTTTTTATCTCTTAAACAAGAGCTTAGGATATCATAACCAAATCATATACACATGTATATTTATAAGCAAGAAGCTGCAAGATAATCCAATACTTATCTGTATTTTGTGTTTCCTCTCTGGTCCATAGGGTCCTGCTTTGCTTTGCAAGCCTTGAGATTTCCTATGGACTTGGATGTTAGGTTAGCACGTAGGCTACTCCTCAACATCAAGTAATTACTGTCGAGCCAGTACACCTTCACAGCGACTGGGAAGGAACAAATCAGCCAAGCCAACATAGTTGGGTTTATCAGGCCATG
Organism: Pseudotsuga menziesii; assembly: GCA_001517045.1. NCBI lineage: Eukaryota > Viridiplantae > Streptophyta > Pinopsida > Pinales > Pinaceae > Pseudotsuga > Pseudotsuga menziesii. Next base: position 408,904 of record LPNX010657367.1, on the reverse strand, counting down.
CACTTATATCAACAACCAAACTGCATCTGTTTAGCCTATCAACACAAGCAATATAAGCAAACTCATCAGCGTTATTTCTCTAAGACTGTAATCACACTTCATATCATTCACTATCAAGTATTGAAACACCAAGAGTGTGTCCACTCCCTAGGGTGTAGTCAATATTGAAAACCCTTTCATGCCCCAACATCGAAAAAGTGTGCACCCCTTTTTGTTGTGAGCAATGTAGGCCCTATTCATACTCAAGCAATCTGTCATAATGGAAATAAAATCAAAACATGCTCTACACATTGAATCTAATAATTTGACATGCATATTCTTAGCTAGGGTCACAAAACACTTATCCATTTGTTGATGCATTATTCCTTCGTTAAGGAGGAATGGGGACTCCCTTCTCTGAGTTGATAGTCCCTCAGTTTTCCATCCCAAATCCTTTTTACATTCCATACCCCACACATGTCTTACCAACATAATCTATACCATCTCGCTCGTGTTGCTTACCAAACATGTAGTGCAGATGAGACATTTCCAAAATGTCCAATGGAGTTTCACCCGAAACCCATTTCCAAGATAGGGGAAAACCTCCCCATGAAGTTTGGCTCCTGTAGGCCATCACATATGGTCTTCCTGCAATGTATACCCTTGGCACATTCATCAAGTAGCCAAACAGTGAATCATTGTCTAACAATACAATCCAAATTTGATTGTTCCATAACCAAGCAATGGCATTAGTAATTAAATTCAATATGAATTTACAACTCTTCCTACTACAGAAATTGAATTGCTTGGTAATGAGGTGATCCTCATTTATTGGTCTCTTGTAAGAAACACCACTATGCCCATTATGATTTTATGCTTACTAGCATAACATGAACACCCACTTACAATGCATCCTCCTAACACAATTCTATGAAAGCCAATAGTGATTAGTAGTTGTCGGCAATTTCTCAAATCTGAAATTTACAAATTCAAATTGGAAACTCATTCTGCATACAAACTAATTTCACAACCATGAGACTCTTCTCAAGAGGTTTGGCTCTTTCACATGGTAGATTTCGGCCTATGTCATGGTCTTACCCGCATTGCCATGCCCCAAACAATATACCTGAAACCTGAACTTCAATCAACCAAGCACTTGGTAAGTTTTGATGCATATAGCTTTTTCATTGCTGCAACAATCACTGAAGCATTTTCAGAATTATAGAATTCAAATACTTCCAGCTGTTAATCGCATCAATATTACCAAAACTCATTTACTTCACATGAATCATTATCATACTAAAATTGCAAAGTCACATCATTTATGCAATTTAAATGAAGTGTTTAGATACTCCTTACTTCACAAGTGTATCATTTGTACCACCTTGCCCTTCCATAGAGTATTTCCGGCAGCCAATCGATCATGACTACCCTCTTCATACACTTACTATCCTGCATTCATAACAGCTCTTGAAATGGTTCTAAAATTATCATCAATTCATCATTTCAGCCATTAGTTAGTCATGATAAACAAGCATTATCTCTATGCATTCATGCAATGCATCACAACATTTGCACCTACACTTATGTATGCATATTTACAACGTTTACTCAAACTTTTCATATGCATCCATTCAATGCATAACTACAAGATTTATAAATTCTCTTAATGCACATCCACTCAATTCCACCTTGTATTGATTCAGGAGTACTATGCATTCAAACATACCATGGCCTGACCAGGACTACCTCATATCAGATGCATTACTATAATCAAGACCACCAGTACTCACTCTCTGGTTATTAAGTTCATATAAACCTTCACAGGGCGGGATATATTTCTATATGAATGTAGTATGAATTTTTGAATAACCACATGGTATGAGATCTCTTTCCTTTACCACTCCATGCAAAGGTCATAATTAAACCATTACCTGCATGGACCCTACTTACACCTTTGACATTACCAGTTTGGTTGGTCTCTTACAGGAAATTGCAGAATTCGCTCACCAACTTTTGATCATGGATTTGTTGTCTTATCCCCTCCATAGGGTTGCTGGTCACATTCATCAGCATCAGCAACATATTCAGCTATGCTCATGTTGTCGTTGGTTTTTCCACTAATGCAATATTTACCATTAGTGGTTCATTATAAATGTATAATTCTCACTATTTTTACCAATATGTAATATCCTATGCACGCAAACATATCCCCATGCATTTTCAGCCTCCCCATGCCATAATTTCTATGTACACAAGCTTATAAAATATAATATAGTTAGCAAGACAGGGTTTAAGGGACTTTCCTTTTCAAAACCCTCATCTTTTCTTGGAATTCCTCTTCCACATAATAGCTGGTTCGACTACATGGTCTTTGCTATCTCTAGGCATGCAATCCTCGGATTGTCCATATTGACAGCAACACAATTCTTTTCAGCAACCGCTAGTACTTTTCTACTCCTCATTCAAATTCTGGTGATTCTCCCTTGTTCCTTGCTGGATAATATTTCCAACGCCTATCCCCATGCTCCATTCTGACTTTGGATGTGAAAACCACACCACTTCTAGAATGGCAATTTTCACCAAAAATTATACACCTTTACATACAACTGTATTTTGGTCCAAATTGCCAACTTCAGCCACCTGGAATTTTCTTCCTTTTCAGCCCTATGATCCACTGACAATATGCTAAAAAATCCACTGGAAAAACAGTTGAAAATCGCTGAGAAGATCCCACTTGAAGACCCAAAACTTCCCTTGTCAAATCGAGTCTCATCCCATCTAAAATTCTGACACTTCAGCGGTTAAAACAACTAGCTTTCTCTGATGCCCATCGGCGGTCTGATCGTCTATTTTCCTCTGACGTGTCGGATCCGTATTTGTCTAAGCTTCTGAACTTTATCGACGATCAGGACCGCTAAGCACTACCACATTGACGAGGAATGAACTCCCATAACGTCGTATCGACGATCAGATCCACTATTCATTGAGCGACTAGTTCCATAGGCAGCCGCAACGGCGGCCAACGAACCAACTGTGGGTTCCGCGGACCATACAATCCGTCGGCGATCAGAACCTCTAATCATAGTGTGTTGGTGATTCAAAACCTAACGTGTCCACTGCATTGGTTGTTCCATCAACTAAGTTTCGCCGACGGCATCGGCGGTCCAAACAACTAACTCTTTTCAATGCATTGGTGGACCCATCAACTAACTTCTCCCGACGTGTCGGCGGCTCAAACAACAAACTTTTTTCGACGTTTGTCGCCGCATCGGTGGGTCCATCATCTAAATTTTTTCAATGGCCCAAATCGGATGCTCTTCCAACTGGGTGAGCCGTCGTTTCGGCGGTCTTCTAGTGATCTCCGGCGACGTTTCGACGAGTCCATCCACTAAATTTCGTCAACGATTTTCATACTTAGAGAGTTTTCCGAAAATTCTGTTTTCTCCTCCGCGTCGACGCATTTATCGTCTAATTTCCACCGACATTGCGCCGTCTTCATCATCTATTTTTCGGTGAAAACTTCCTTTCTCTTCCGTCGATGTTTGTTGCTTCATCAGCTGCGCCATCCACTAAACTTGTCCTTTCTTCTGCCGACGTATTGGCACCTTCATCCACTAATTTTCTCCGATGGTGGTGACGTTTCAGTGACTCCGTCATCTAATTTTCGCTGATCCACTCAACTAATATTCGCTAACGCCGATGGTCTCAACACTTAAAGACTTTTTCAAAAAAAATTATTGTTTCTCCTTTCATCCGCCACTCTGTCGGCTCTCCCTTCCTCTATTCGTCGCCGATCGCCGATGGTTGATACGAGAGGATCTTTCAACTAATTGAGCCGGTGTTTCGGTGGTCTTCGGCTGACCTCCGTCGAAACTGCGGCTCCAACTTCCACTGTTCTCTGCCAACGATCGACGAACACTTAGAGAAATTTTCACAAATTTTATTTCGACTGTCCTTTGTCGAGGAAACTTCCGTCTAGCTCTCCGTTGCATCGGAGGAGCTTCCCACTAACTCTCCCGATGAGCCGATGGCTCAAGCACTTAGAAAAAAATTCTGAGGATTTTTCTGTCATAATTTCTGATCTCTACTAGGCAGAGGGCAACCTGCCTCTGCTAGCTGATCTTCATGGCCCTCTAAGGCCCAATGTTGCAATGATGGCTCTGTCACTGCATCTTCATGGCCCATTCAGGCCCATGCTGCAACATGCACTCTGATACCGGTGAAGAGGATGCTACCATAACACTAAAGATCTAGGAAACTAGCCCCATGAACACGTGTACATACATATAATCTGAAATAAAATGCTTGGAAGTAAAAACATACAGAGACGCATAATTGTTTAACATACAGTGGAAGCAAACCATACATTCTGGCATTCAACATGTACATCATAATTCATTAACAGTAAATATGATTGCAGAAATGAAATGGTCAAGAATACTGATCTTATCAAGAACTCGTCTCGCAACCAGCTACGTTGCTGCAATGTTCCTCCCAACCATAGGCCAGCGTGCTCCTTAATCTCTCAGCAACGCTGCCACCCCGGAGTTGGGCATGATCCCCCAAGGAATAAGGAACAAGTAGGCTTACACATAGCCAAGGAAAAAGTTGAATGCTAAGCTGGGGAGCTCATTGAAGAGCTAAGGACTCCTACACCAGAACTAGCCTGACTTCTAGGACACCCACACACACCCAACACCAGGAAATCAGTCCCTTTTCTGCTACACAGTCCCTCAGGCCCTGACCCCCTCCTTTCCAGTGCTACACTAGGGTTGTGGAGAAGAAAGCCAGCCCTCTAGCTCTGTCTGTGTGGCTCCCAAACATCCCCAGTTTTATCAAGCAGACCAAGCCTTCATCCCACTCCAGCACAGTTTGAAGACCAACCACTGCATACACACAGCCAAACAAGCGGTTCATAGCTTAGACAGGGGAAAACAATTGCTGAGTCGTTCTTGGCCCTATTGTGGCCAAATCGACTCACTCAACCCTACAGCATCCCAAAACGCGATGAAACCACAGAAACAAAATCGTGGGGAAAACAATAGCCTTGATCCCAACACTAAAACAACGAGGAATGCACAGCCCGAAAATGGAAGAAGAAATCAGACTCTTAGCAGCACCCAAAAGTCATGGGAAGAGTAACAGCAACCCAAATCGCAGGTTAAACCAATAGCCAGCCAGAATCATGGATGAAAACCATGGCTATTTCACATACACACCAGAAATCGTGCCCTTGAGGCTGCTCTTCCAGCTCCCTGCATGCACAAAACCCAAAAGAGAACCCCGTGCATGAGGAAAGCAAAGCAATGGAGAGAATGGCAGTTGTATCCTTGCGTGAGAATGGGCAATTCCAACCCCTGCATGGAGATGGGAAAGAAAACACAATGGAATACGGCTGTGAATGGAAGAATGGAGTCGTGGGAGAGTGGAGAGAATGGGAAAAATGCTTATATGCCCACGCAACGTGAAGATGAAGAGTCTGCTGGTGGATTGGGCACGTGGGAAAGGACTAACAGTCTTGTCACACCCACCACTACTCAACAGTAACTACCCCAACTAACATCAGGGGTTTTTAACAGCTGACACATGGCTTTTCCCCCATAGGCCCAAGGTTTAATAATCCCCCCTCCTTATCCTTAGGAAGATCATGCCCTTTTCATTATCATTGCACCGTCATAGCTGGTTGTAGGTTCATTTTAATTAAAGTGCATATTTACATGATGCCAAAACTATAATGTGTCGGATAGCACGATATACCATTGGCAACGATTCCAATCGTCGAAACATAACACAACCAAATCGATGGTGGGGATTTTGCCTTTAGCTCCACACCACGATTAATTACAATATATACATCATGTATCTTTAATGCAAATGGGGTCAAAACCGTGGTGTTACAATTGAGGATGGTGGAGGATTCTCGTATCACTGGTATAATTCCAGCTAGTTTTAATGCGACCTTTATTGCACTGATCCCTAAGGTTGACAACCCACAGTCTTTGAACGAGTTTAGACCCATCTCTTTGTGTAATTGTGTATATAAAGTGATCTCAAAGGTGATTGCTCATAGACTGAAAAATATCCTATCGAATCATATCATGGCGGAACAATTTGGGTTTCTAGAAGGGCGTCAAACCCATGAAGCCATTGGAGTGGCTCAAGAAGGTATTCATAGCATGAAATCCAAAAACATTAAAGGAGCTATACTCAAAATTGATCTCTCTAAAGCCTATGACAAGGTAAGCTGGTTATATATTCCTATGCTCCTAACACATCTTGGTTTTGGAATTTCATTTATCAGGTGGATAATGAGCTGTATCAATACTGTATCTTTGTCGGTCCTGGTCAATGGGGCAGCTTCACCTTTTTTCCATGCTGAAAGAGGTCTTTGTCAGGGCTGTCCACTTTCCCCACTCTTGTTCTTCCTGGTGGCTAAGGGTTTGAGCAAGTCACTAAGGGAGCCTTGAAGGGTTGGGGATCTCCAAGGAATTCAAATTTAACATATTTATAGATAACACATTTACTATATGTGGATGATGTGCTGGTTTTTTGCTCGGGTTTGGCTAGAGATGTGAATTCCATTTCCCGAATTCTAGCCCTTTTTGCAACAACAATTGGAATGGAGATCAATGAAGGAAATTCCACACTGTTTACTCATAGGATTGGTGTGGAAGAGTTACGTCACATTAATAATGATTTCCCTTACAGACTTGAAGAATTGGAAGGTGGGATAAAGTACCTAGGGTTTTTCTTAAAACCAAATGACTACCAAAAGAAGGACTAGCACTGGCTAATAGAAAAGCTAGAAAAGTGCCTTAAAGTGTGGAGCCATAAATGGATCTCTAGAGCAGGGAGATTGGTATTGATAAAGGCTGTTCTTGAAGCAATCCTTGTATATTGGATGTCCCTGGCTTGGATCCCAAAAGGCATTTTAGAAGAGGCTCGTCGGATATGTTTTCGGTTTTTATGGAGTGGGAAACATGAAGTGAGGGTGATTCCTTGGGTCTGGTGGAATCGACTTGTGGTGCCCAAGGGGTTGGGGGGCTGGGGACTCAAAAATATATTTCTTTTCTCAAAGGCGTTGGTAGCGAAAGGGGGTTGGAGATTACTGAAAGCATAGAGCCTATGGACTCAGGTAGTGACTCAGAAATATATAGCTCTGAATTCAGTGGAGGATTGGATTAGGAATGATAGAAAATCTCATTCAGGTGGCTCTATTATCTGAAAGGATGTGGTAAAATATTTTGATATCATTGGTGACAGTTTGGCTTGGAACATCAGGGATGGAAGGAAGATGAGGGTTGGAGTGGATCCATGGGTGGGCTGCAATTATCAACACATGATTTCTGCAAACCTAGTGGATTCCTTAAGACAGAGAGATATATTCACTCTATCTCATCTGGCTGATCCTATGCAGGAGAATAGATGGTCTCAGTCCTAGCAGAGGGATACCTCTTTAATTTGGATTACCTAAACTTGAAGAAGAGGAGTTGGCACAATATATTGGGGTGTTGAATCAGTCACAAGTTCAGCTTCGGGATAAAGAGGATGCCACGATTTGGGACTCGGCTCCAAGAGGGAAGTATACCCCAAAAGGGGGATATCTAAAGCTGAGAGAGATTGCGTTTGAAAGGGGGGCTAAATGGTGGTGGAAGAAATTGTGGAAGATTCATAGCCCTCCAAAAACTAGACTGTTTCTCTGGTGTGTGCTGGAAAACAAGGTCCCAACTTGGAATAACTTACAAAAGAGAGGCTTCCAAGGTCCAAGCAACTGTGTTTTATGTAAGGCTGAGGAGGAGTCCGTGAACCACCTTTTTCTCAAATGTGCATACTGCATTGAAGTTTGGAAGGAATGTGTGAAGCTATTGGGTTTGGGTTTGGAGTGCAGGTGGGAAGGGGATTCCATTCTGTTGGCCTGGGAAAATTGGAAGAAATTTGAAACTAGGGAAATTATGGCGACTCTTCCTTTGCTTGTTAACTGGGGGATTTGGTTAGCAAGGAACAACCTCATTTTTAATGGGAAAGCTAGCACACCGTCCATTTCAGCTAGCATGTCATGTGGGATTATTCAGGCTTTTCCACCACACATTCAAGTCAAAAAACAGAGTGAGGTTTTGGCTCTTTAGATTGATAAGACTTCTCCTTGGGGTTTTTTTTATGGATCCTCTCAAAAAAACATGTGTCGGGGCGGGGGAGGTGCAGTACTCTTCTAAACAGAAAATCATTCCTTTGAACTTATGGCTGGGTTAGGAGAAGGTAGCAACAATGTAGCAGAACTCCTAAGTCTAAAATTAATCCTCATTTTTGCAGCTGAGAAGGGTTGTCGAACTATTAAGGTTTTTGGTGATTCACTTAATGTGATAAATTGGATCAAGAAGATTCAAATTTGCAGAGATTTGAGAGTAGAGAACATACTTTTATCAGTTTTGGAAATTATTGTTTCATATACTTCTTTCTCATGCGAACATATTTATAGGGAAAAAACTGGCAAGTGGACATGGCATCGAAGGCGGAGCTCCAGCTGGTTACTGGCCATTGGAAGGTTAAAGAGCGTATAGATGATACAAGCTTTGAATATTTCCATCGGCCTTTTACTGGGGCTGCTAGTCTTTAGAACATAACTATCTTTTTTTATTTATGTTGATTCTCAATTGATTATGCCGGACAGTCAATGGAATTTATTGTTTTATATCTCTGATAGTTATACTCGTTGAGTATTACAGACTCAGTTATCCTATTTTTTTGGGTTAACAGGTGATACAAATTGGGTATATTTTTTTGGTCAACTTGAGACAATATGTCATAGGCTTGTATCTCATGGATCAAAAGATATTTTGTTGTTTTAGTTCTAAAACTATTTTCGAGATAAGGTACAAGTTGGAACTCTATCTATTCACTGATGCGGGAAGAGTTTTTGAAGACAGTTTGCTAATACTTATGTATGCTAGTATTTATTTGGATAGGTCATGGAAGATGTTTTGTTCTTCAAGACTTGGTGTGTGTGTATTCACAATTATTATTCTCAAAATATACAGAAATGTATATCTACAAAATGTAATTTTGTTACTCTTCGGAAGATATAAAATTATGTTTTTTTACCAACAAAAAAAAAATCACCCATTGAAATAAAGATTAAAGTATTATGAAAAATAGGATTTTATAATATATTGAATATAATTTTTTTCTCATAGTTTAAAAATGCTAATTATTTTCAAAGTATAAAAATATAAATGAAAAAGAAATACATATTTGTAACATTTACCATTCATTAAAAGAAAAAAATACATTATGAAAAACAATAAAATGCCATTTATTTTCAAACTATAAAAAATATAAATAAATACATATTTGTAGCATACACCATTCAATATTTTTTTCTAATATATTGAACTAAAAAGTTACTTTATATTTTTAAATTATAAAGAAATAAAATAATAAAATACAAAACAAAAGTTAATTATATTCTAATTACAAAATATAAACCAGAAATAAATACATATTTATATATATAAATAAATAAATGTGATATTATAAATAATAAAATATTTTATCTGGAATTTTTTTTTAATAAAAAACAAAACATATTTGTAATATTCACTGCGAAAACGAAACTATCATTATAAAATATAAATTTTTATAATATATTGAATTTAAATTCACTTCAAATTTTTTTAAATTAAAACATTATAAATCAAATTCAAATCATAAAATATAAAAGAAAATTTAATATACACTGCAATATACATTATCTTCTAAAATAAAATATGAAAAATTAAGTTTTTTTGGTTATTTATACATTAACTAAAACAAAATTAAAAATTAAAAATATACTTTATACTTAAATGACCAAAGCAAATACATATTTGTAATATTAAAAATGGAAAATAGAAAACAAATACATACTTTAACAAACATCATTCATAACAATAACATGGTAGAAAAAAAAAAGTTTTAACAAACGTCATACATTAAAATAACAGATTGAAAAAGAAGATTTTATATTTTCAATTTTCAATTTTTTTTAAATAACATATTTTCAATTTTCAATTTTTTTTAAATAACATATTTTAAATTAATAAAATGTCAGCTATTTTCAAACTATGAAATGTAAATTACATATTTGTTACCTATAACATTTATTGAAATAAAAATTAAAGTATTATAAAAATAATATAATTTTTTCTCATAATTTAAAAATGCTAATTATTTTCAAACTATAAAAATATAAATGAAGAATAAATACACATATACCATTCATAAAAGGAAAAAAATAAAATATAAAAAACAATAAAGTGTTATTTATTTTCAAATAGCAGAAATATAAAAAAACTAAACATACATATTTGTAACATAGAACCATTCAATATTTTATTTCTAATATATTGAATTTAAATTTACTTTATATTTTTAAATTAACAAAATATTAAAAAATAAAATAATAAATACAAAACAAAAGTTAATTATATTCTAATTATAAAATATAAACTAGAAATAAATACATATATATATGTCATTGAAATAAAATTTGAATAATAGAATATTTTATCTTAAATTTTATTACTATAATTTAAAAATATAAATGAAAAACAAAATATATTTGTAAAATCAATAGTTAAAAAGTAACTAACATAATATAAATTTTTGTAATATTAAATTATTTTAAATTAAAACATTATAATTTAAATTCAATTTATAAAAATATATATATAAATTAAATACAGGCTATAACATACATCATCTTTTGAAATAAAATTTGATAAGAGAAAAAATTAGGTATTTTATCTTAAATATAATTTGTTATACAAAATTACTACATAAAATTAAAAAATTAAAATAAATAGTTATATTAAAATTATAGAAAAGAAAAGGAAAAAGAAATGCATTAAAAAACATACAATATCTATTGAAAAAAATGTCACCAATAAAAATAAAACATTTAATCTTAATATATTGAATTGAAATAATGCTAATTATAATTTAAAAATGCTACTTATTTTCAAAGTATAAAAATATAAATGAAAAAAATACAAATTTATAACATATACTATTCATTAAAAATATAACATAGTTAAAATTAATTTTTTTATGATGATGATGGTTAATATTGAATTTAAACTTCATTTATTATTTTAAATTAAATGAAATTAAAATACAAAACAAAAGTTATTTATATTCTAATTATAAAACATAAAGAAAAAATAAATACATATGGTAATGAATAAATATTTTATTTTAATTACTTTTTGTTATTCCAGTTTAAAATTATAAATGAAACAAAATATTTGTGATGATGATAATGATGGTTAAAGTCTCCTTAAACCAAACTTTGGTCTATTGGACTTAAAGAAACCAATTATTTAATTTGTTTTAAAATTGTATTTCTATAAATTAAGATCGCAATAATATTTAAGATAAATACTTTATTGAATGAAACTTTAACATTATATAAAATAATTTTTTCTAACAAATTGAATTTAAATTCACTTTAATTTAACACATTACAAATAATATTTAAATTATAACTATATAAATGAAAAATAAAATTTATGATTATGAAAGATCAAGTATTTTTTCTTAAATATTTTTTGTTTGATAAAATTACCCAAAAAAAATTATATTTTTTTGACATATATAAATACATTTTCATATATCATCCATTCAAATAAAATTTGACATTATGAATAATAGAATATTTTATCTTAAATTTTGTTAGTGTAATTTAAAAATATAAATGAAAAACAAAAGAAACAATCATTATAAAATATAAATTTTTGTAATATATTTAATTTAATTTACTTTAAATTGTTTTAAATTAAAACATTATAAATTAAATTCAAATTATAAAAATATACTTGAAAATTAAATACACATTATAACTTAAGTAATTTATCATCTTTTGAAATTAAGTATTTTATCTTAAATATCATTTATTATATAAAATTACCACAAAATTAAAATAAATAGTTATATTAAAACTATAAAAAAGAAAAAGAAAAAGAAATGTACTATTAATGAAAAAAAATGGCATAAAGAAAAAGAAAACATTTAATCTTAATATATTGAATTAAAATAATGCTAATTATAATTTAAAAATGGTACTTATTTTCAAAGTATAAAAATATCAATGAAAAAAATACAAATTTCTAAAATATACCATTCATTAAAAAAAAATATAACATCATGAAAAAATTGTAATATATTGAATTTAAACTTAATTTATTATTTTAAATTAACACATAAATATATAAAATTAAAATACAAAATATAAAGGAGAAATAAATACATAGATAACATATATTACAAAGTGAAATAAAATTTGACATTATGAATCATAACTATATTATTTTAATTATTTTTTGTTATTTTAATTTAAAATTATAAATTAAAATAAGCATTTATAATACAATATTGAAGGAAACTTTACATTATAAAAAAATATATATTTTTTTTAACAAATCGAATTTAAATTAACATATTACAAATTATAAAGATACAAATGAAAAATAAATATACACTCTAACATATATCATTCTTTGAAATAAAATTTAACATTATGAAAATAAAGTATTTTATCTTAAATATTCTTTGTTATTAAAATTACAAAAAAAAAGTGTTATATTGAACTTATAAAAATAAAAAGGAAAAAAAAACAGCATATATTAATAACATACAATATCTATTGAAAAACAAAATTATGTCAAATAAATTGTTTTAATTTCAAATTTTCAACCAATATTCATGTTATATTTTTTTGACATAAATAAATACATATTCATATACCATCCAATGAAATAAAATTTGACATTATGAATAGTAAAATATTTTATTTTAAATTTTGTTAGTGTAATTTAAAAATATAAATGAAAAATAAAACAAAACTCACATTATAAAATATAAATTTGTGTAATATATTTAATTTAATTTACTTTAAATTGTTTTTAATTAAAACAAATTAAATTCAAATTATAAAAATCTACATGAAAATTAAATACACACTATAACATATATCATCTTTTCATCTTCTGAAATAAAAATAAATAATTATATTAAAACTAAAAAAACCGCATTATTAAATATAAATATACATTATCTATTGAAAAAAAATGACATAAAGAAAAATAAAACATTTAATCTTAATATATTGAATTGAAATAATGCTAATTATAATTTAAAAATGGTACTTATTTTCAAAGTATAAAAATATTAATGAAAAAAATACAAATTTATAATATATACCATTCATTAAAAGAAAATATAATGAAAAAATTGTAATATATTGAATTTAAACTTAATTTATTATTATAAATTAACACATAAATGAATAAAATTAAAATACAAAATATAAAGGAGATATAAATATATATGGTAACATATATCACAGAGTGAAATAAAATTTGACATTATGAATAATAAATATATTATTTTAATTATTTTTTGTTATTGTAATTTAAAATTATAAATAAAAAATAAGCATTTGTAATACAATATTAATGAAACTTTAACATTATAAAAAATATTTTTATTTTTAACAAATTGAATTTAAATTAACATATTACAAATTATAAAGATACAAATGAAAAATAAATATACATACATCATTCTCTAAAATACAATTTAACATTATGAAAATAAAGCATTTTATCTTAAATGTTCTTTGTTATATAAAATTACCAAAAAAAAATGTTATAACATATACCATTCATTAAAAAAAATATAAGATCATGAAAAAATTGTAATATATTGACTTTAAACTTAATTTATTATTTTAAATTAACACATAAATGAATGAAATTAAAATACAAAATATAAAGGAAAATAAATACATATATTATCACAAAGTGAAATAAAATTTGACATTATGAATATTAAATGTATTATTTTAATTATTTTTTGTTATTCTAATTTAAAATTATAAATGAAAAATAAGCATTTGTAATACAATAGTGAATGAAACTTTAACATTATAGAAAATATTTTTTAAAACATTTAATCTTAATATATTGAATTGTAAAAATGTTAATTATGATTTAAAAATGGTACTTATTTTCAAAGTATAAAAATATTAATGAAAAAAAAGACAAATTTATAACATATACCATTCATTAAAAAAAATATAAGATCATGAAAAAATTGTAATATATTGAATTTTAAATTAACACATAAATGAATGAAAATAAAATACAAAATATAAAGGAAAAATAAATACATATGAAATAAAATTTGACATTATGAATATTAAATGTATTATTTTAATTATTTTTTGTTATTCTAATTTAAAATTATAAATGAAAAATAAGCATTTGTAATACAATAGTGAATGAAACTTTAACATTATAGAAAATATTTTTTTAAACATTTAATCTTAATATATTGAATTGTAAAAATGTTAATTATAATTTAAAAATGGTACTTATTTTCAAAGTATAAAAGTATTAATGAAAAAAAAGACAAATTTATAACATATACCATTCATTAAAAAAAATATAAGATCATGAAAAAATTGTAATATATTGAATTTAAACTTAATTTATTATTTTAAATTAACACATAAATGAATGAAATTAAAATACAAAATATAAAGGAAAAATAAATACATATATTATCACAAAGTGAAATAAAATTTGACATTATGAATATTAAATGTATTATTTTAATTATTTTTTGTTATTCTAATTTAAAATTATAAATGAAAAATAAGCATTTGTAATACAATAGTGAATGAAACTTTAACATTATAGAAAATATTTTTTTAAACATTTAATCTTAATATATTGAATTGTAAAAATGTTAATTATAATTTAAAAATGGTACTTATTTTCAAAGTATAAAAATATTAATGAAAAAAAAGACAAATTTATAACATATACCTTTCATTAAAAAAAATATAAGATCATGAAAAAATTGTAATATATTGAATTTTAAATTAACACATAAATGAATGAAATTAAAATACAAAATATAAAGGAAAAATAAATACATATATTATCACAAAGTGAAATAAAATTTGACATTATGAATATTAAATGTATTATTTTAATTATTTTTTGTTATTCTAATTTAAAATTATAAATGAAAAATAAGCATTTGTAATACAATAGTGAATTAAACTTTAACATTATAGAAAATATTTTTTTAAACATTTAATCTTAATATATTGAATTGTAAAAATGTTAATTATAATTTAAAAATGGTACTTATTTTCAAAGTATAAAAATATTAGTGAAAAAAAAGACAAATTTATAACATATACCATTCATTAAAAAAAATATAAGATCATGAAAAAATTGTAATATATTGAATTTTAAATTAACACATAAATGAATGAAATTAAAATACAAAATATAAAGGAAAAATAAATACATATATTATCACAAAGTGAAATAAAATTTGACATTATGAAAACAACGTATTTTATCTTAAATATTCTTTTGTTATATAAAATTACCAAAAAAAATTGTTATATTAAACCTATAAAAATAAAAAGGGAAAAAAATTTATATTAATAACATACCATATCTATTGGAAAAACAAAAATTAAGTTAAATAAATTGTTTTAATTTCAAATTTTCAACCAATAGTTCATATTTCATAATGAACTATTTTATAAAAAATAAATTTTTGAAACCATAATATTATAAAAAATAAATTTTGAAACTATAACATTGTAAAATATGTATGTCTAGTGTACAATATTGTACACGGGACATAACATGACATAACACATCACAACATAACACATTACTACATAGCGAAAACACAACAGTGATAAAATTTACATTTTTATATTTATTAAGCATTACTTGGTTTTGAAATGTGTTGTTTATATAGTAGAAATGGTTTTAAAATGTTATATTTATATTTATTTTTAATTAACTAGACAAACATATTATAAGAACATATTAACTTGTTAAATGATGCATAGTAATGAATTTTTAAAATGTGTTATTGATAGTGAAAACATAATTGAAGATTGTAGCATATGAATTTTTAAAATGTGAATTATTGGAAAAGTGATTTTATATAAAAATAATTGAAGATTATAGTAAATGCAATGTTTATGATAAAGTTATTTTTAATTAATTATTTAAACAAACCACAAATTATAAAAATGATGCATAAAAAAATATTAAAATATAAACTAATTTTAAATTACCAATTTTATTAGAAAGTAGAGTATACATTAAATAATAAAAATAAAAATTTGAACCTACAAGCAAATAAACTTAATCACATGAGGCTTCTCAAAGATAGCTTTGGCCATGGCTATCCTTGAGAGATTTGAGAAAGGGCTTTTGCCCTTTCTCTAAAATAAAATGATACTTTCATTAATATATTTGTTTTGGATGTTACATAAAAAAACTGTAATATAATTTACAATTTACAAAATGAAGAATTCTAATCACTTCCAGCAAGTATTCTCCATTTGCTTTTTCATATATTGAAAAAGCATTCTCCACCATCTTTTTTTTCTTTTCATGTCTGATTCTTCTTCAAATCATAGGCCACTTCATTTAACTGTGAAGTCAAGAAAATTATTAATTAATAAAAAATAAAATAAACTAAAATTTCTTTGAAATATAATCCAAAATAAAAAACTCATACCTTAATCATCTTCATCTTGATTTTTCATATACTTTAACAACAACTACATTTTTAAGGTAACCCCAGTTTGTTACACACCTGCATAACACAACATTGAAATCATCATAACATATTTTTGTTATGACTCCCACTTAATTTTTTCTAACAAACTAACAAAGCAAACACACATAATAACTCTCACAAGCAAGCAAAATAAGAGACATCGTTTTATTCGGTGTATACCAAATATCTGTTCCAATTATAATAAAAGAAAAGATAAACCTTAAAAATAATATAAATTTTTGTTAAAAATAATCATACTAAATACTAAAGGCATGAGTAAGACTTTCACAAAAATAACTAGCATAAGCAAGCAAAACAAAAATAATAGTATATAAAAGGACAACACATAACTTCAACATATTTTTTTTAGTACTTATATATATTAAAAAAAATGCCATAAAATAATAGAAAATAAAAACCAATATAAATGTAAATTCAACCTTTTTAAAACCTAATTTAATCATTGTTAAACCAGGAAACCCAAAAATAAGTTGCACTAAAATTACAATAAAAATATTATAATAATAATAAAACAATTACACATTTTAATTTTGACATATTAAATCTTATTTGAAAATATTTAAAACCAAAATAAAAAAAAATCTAATTCATTGGAATCTTTAAACCTAAACATTCAAAACCAAAATAATAAGAATATAAAAATAAAACAAAATTTTAAACTGCAACAGAAACCCATATTCGTTGCAACCCATATTGACAAACTATTTAACACTTAACAACCCAACAAACCCACTTGAACTTGATAAATTTGATTTTAAACTTTAAAACTTACCTCAGATCGCATTTGATATTCTGTAAACGTGCAAAAATCAACCCCTTATATGGCGCTGTATCTTTTCCTCTCCACTTCAAAACAAAAGAAAAAATATAAATAATAAAAGATAGCTCACAGTGCATTAACAAAAACAGAATTATGGCCCTGTAGTTTTGACTTTCCACTACAAAATAGAAAATATAAACATAGCCCACACTGCATTAACAAAACAGAAAACACAAAGCAGAAACATTCATCACTGTCAAATACTGCTTACACATTTTTCAAGAAGTGGAGATGGACTCTGAAGAGAAGGTGCCACTCTCTAGGTGAGCAAGGAGCTGCAGATACCCTGGATCTTTCTTCGTTCTTTACCATCTGCTGATACACTGGATCTGCCTCCAAGATGCTAAGGCGGGAAGTTCAAGGACGTGGATGGTTCCGGCCGCAGCGTTCAAGAAATCCTCGGTGGCGAGATATTTTCCTCGCCGATGGCGGCTGAGAAATCTGCAGATACCCTCTGCGATTCCTCCAATCCCTCTTCACGGAATGATAGCCTGCAATGTCCGCTCGGAGCAGCATTTCTGGTAAGTCTTCTGGATTCTGATATGCTCTTCTTTCACTGCATCATCTTCTCACTACCTCCTTCAATCCAAACACAGACCCAAACCAAAACATAAAGAAACAAAACAGAAATAAACCAAAATAAAATAAAATTTACACAATTAAAGTGAAAAAACAAAAGAAAACAAAACAGATTAACAGGTAAAAACTAATAAGCATGGCCATGCTTCAATAAAAAACAAAAAAAACAAAAAACTTCAAATAAAACCAAAAAACCAAGAAACTTCCAAATTATATTCTCGGCTCTCTCAGCTAGCCAAACAAATACAAGAAACCCAGAGCACAGGCAGAGCTAGAGCTTTCACGGCTCTTCGGCTCTCTTCTGCAGATCCAGAGCTCTTCGGCTCTTCTTGGCGACCCAACTCACAAAAACTATCAAAGCTCTCTGGGCTCTTCGGCTCTCCTTCTGCAGTTTCCAGCTCACAAGAACTCTCTCCGCTCTTGTTTCCCTCTTCCACCAGCCGAGCCAAACAATGGAGAATACCTTTTCCGGTCTAAACTCGAATATACGTTGTACACTTGGTTCAAAACCGCATATAAAATTTGAAATCCGTTATTAACATCTGAAATCCACATACAGCTGTCACACAACGGAAAGCTCTGGATCCGTTATTAACATTTTGAAATCTGACCGATACGGTGGCTTTTGTAGTAATAAGTCATAATGTATAATACATGCTTATTGGTGCCTTTATTAAAAAGAAATTAGAATGTTTTCTTCCCAAATTAAATGAAGTCCAGATTTCTGTGTATATTATCTATTTGCCTTTAGGCTTGGTTAACATTTTGATGTTGTATTTTTTTTAATATAGCACACTAGTGCTCTCTCTATAAGCACACTTGAGTTGTTCAACTACACTTCTTGTACTACAGATTTATCTTTGACTAGACAATATCAGACTTGGTGTGAACCTATCTCATCCTATTTAGTGTTAAACCTTTTTTTTAAAGGACAACATTCTCCTAGTGTTTTCATAGCTTGATACCATATCTTAATATTAATGCACTCTTCCTTTTTATAGCTTGATACCATATCTTAATATTAATGCACTCCTCCTTTAGTTTTCAATGTATGTATATTGCATTCTTCTTTGACTTTGTTGCAGGGGATGTATACTCAAGATTCGTTACAGTGCATTGTAAAATTTTGGAAGAGGTTGGTATTTTTATATTTTTGGGTATATGAAGATAACTTAACAAGACTTAACACCTGTGGATTTCTTTTGTTTTTTATTTCAATTATGATCTCAAATGTATAGATTTTCTTTGTTTTTTATTTCAATTATGATGAAGCTCTCCAGAGAATCACCCTATATGTGGAGTCACGTTTGATTCATCACATCATGAATAGTAAAAGTGCAAAATAAATCACACTGCATCTACTTTCTATAGGACCAAAGTCTACCTTCTATACACTACTTTCTACTTTCTATACACTACATCACACACACCAGTAAAAAAGTGGAGTTGTAGTTGGATAGATGGGCCGTAAAGCATATGAATGATTATCTTAAGGTGGCAATATTCAGATATTGTGATGACTCTGATCATATGTATAATCTTGGGAAGATTCCTATTATGATGACCCAATTTGTGAAGGATCTGTGTTGGGAAAATAACATAGAGAGTCCTTTCCTAATGGAAAAGAAGGAAAGCTTCTCAACCTCTTGCACTAATTCATAGTGACATGTGTGGCTCCATGGTCACCAATTCTCTCCAGCAGGTAAATACTTCCTTGCCTTTATTAATGAATTTTGTTGGGTTTTTTTTTAATTTCAATTAAATACTTCCTTGCCTTTATTAATGAATTTTGTTGGGTTTTTTTTTAATTTCAATTAAATACTTCCTTGCCTTTATTAATGACTTCATAGTGACATGTGTGGCTCCATGGTCCGACAATTCTCTCCAGGAGCTTCTCAAATGTATGGATTTCCCTTGTTTTTTATTTCAATTATGATCTCAAATGTATGGAATATGATGAAGCTCTCGAGATAATCACCCTATATGTGGAGTCACATTTGATTCATCACACCATGAATAGTAAAAGTGCAAGAGAAATTACGAATAAAATTTAGATACTCTTTAGGATCTAGTGAATAAGTCTAGTACACTTGAAATTGAGCTTCCCAACCTAAAGATGGGTGACTAAATCATATATTGAGTGCATAGCCATTGTTTTGATTAATATTTCTCCAATATTCAAGTCCTCTACCACCATTTTCTAGATCATTCCTTTATCCATAAAGGGATATTCTACTCTCTCCCTAGTGGATTACTTTTCTAATATAAACCATCATCAAGTAACTTTGAGGAATATGGGACTTAATTTTCCTCTCAAGATCAATCCCATCCCAAGGATACCTTGACCTCTTGTAAGCATGAGGTTAAGTAAAACTCAAGATCTCTAGAGAAAAGCAAACTCATATGCACTCATTTTCATAAGCAGGGACATTCCTTTAAGAATTGCCTCCTCATCTTAAAAAAATGAAAATCTTGTAAGGAAAATAGCTGGAAATGAGGATCTTTTTTAAGAAAGTGTCAAATCTCTTCATAATACACATTTTGTCATGCACTCTATGTATTGGTTGTCCTCCTCTCCACATGAATGGATTGTTGATTCTAGAGCCTTTAGACATATGCCCACACACAAAGGCATTCTCTTTGATTATAGACAACAACACATGTGAGGGAATGTAATTATTGACAATAAATTTAGAACTACCAATGTAAGAAATTTGGAAATGTTCTCCACGTTCTCGGGGTATGACCAAAATCTACTTTCTATACACTATATCACATACACTAGTAAAAAAGTGGAGTTACAGTTGGATAGATGGGTCGTGAAGCATATGAATGATTATTTTAAGGTGGTAATATTCAGATATTGTGATGACTCTGATCATATGTATAATCTTGGGAATATTCCTTCCTCCCCAACTCAAAACAAGTTTATTGCAATGATCGGTGCCAATGACACTAGTATGCTACAATGTGAAGATCTAGGTCGTTACCAACTTTGGATCTTTTTGAAATATGCACCATCAACATATCGTTGATGACCTTCCACATATTGCATCACCCAATTTGTGAAGGATCTGTGTTGGGGAAATAACATAGAGAGTCCTTTCTTAATGGAAAAGAAGGAAAGCTTCTCAACCTCTTGCACTAATTCATAGTGACATGTGTGGCTCCATGGTCACCAATTATCTCCAGGAGCTAAATACTTACTTGCCTTTATTAATGACTTTTGTTGGGTTTTTTTTTATCATTATACCATTAAACCCAAGGAAGAAGTGTTTGGAAAGTTCTAGGAATTCAAATCTGTAGTGGAAAATCAAATCAAGAGGAAGATCAAGTGTCTTAGCATTGATGGTGGAGGTGAATATGTTAGTAATTTTTTTCCAATTAGTTCTTGTGTCTTAAGGGTTCTCTTGGAAAAGAAGTGTTCCTTACATTCCACAAAAAAATGGTGGATATGGCTCAGTACATGCTTCACTCCAAGAAGATGAAGCTTTCATTTTGCAAATATTTTGTTGTTTGCACAACCCATATCATCAATTGAACATTTGTTCTATTACAAATATGACTCCTTATGAGAAATCATATGGACATAGACCTTCTACTTCACACATTGCAAGGAAAAGGCCATGTAGCAGAACCCCCCCAAAAAGCATGGCCCTTCTCTGTTTATAGTAGAGGTTTCTCGTGGATGTAGGCGGGAGGAGGTTTTAGCAGATGTTTTTTATTAGTTTCCCCAAAACCATTATGGTGCATCGGTGCATCTTTGCTTTAGGCACACTTATGCATCTTTAGTTTAGGTACATCGATTCTCTATGACCCACATACACCAATGTGATTTTAGCAAAAAAAATCGGTGCTCCAATTTTGTAATGGTGCACTGGTGCTTCTCTTGGGATAAGGCGCACTGGTGGCGATGCTCCTCATTGGTGAAGGTGGACCAGTGGCGATGCTCCTCTTTGGTGAAGGCACACTGGTGCTCTTTTTAATGAGTGTGTGGATTTATCCTACATAACCCATATGCACCAATATTATTTTGTAAATAAAACATCGGTGCTCCACTTTTGAAATTGTGCACTGGTGCTCCTCTTAGGTTAAGGTGCACTGGTGTCAATGCTCCTCTTTGGTGAAGGAGCATATCCACGTATAATAGTTAACACATGAAAACAACTTATGTTTGTAAACTATTTCTAGTGTTTTTGTCCAATGTAGACAATTATAAGAATGCTTAATGTCGTTGTTCATAATTTAATAATTCTTTTGAATTTTCCTTTGTCATTTTACTTTCCCCAACTAGATTTATGGACATTGATATAGTTACAACATGTACTCTAGCAATAGCATAACAAAATCTAGCAATTTTGTAATATGCTTTGTGGTTATTATTAGAAATCGAGAAGTTGTGCAATCCAAAGAAATGGATTAACAAGAGAATAGAAAGGATCATGGAGGAATTTCCTTCGAGAGTTTCAATTAACTATAAACATTTTTTTCTACTGTGTTTTTTTGGAAAATACTATTTATTTATTGGTCATTTGATTCTAGGATTTTAACACAACTTCCTTAAAATTTGTCTATCTTACAAAAAATATTTTCAGAATACCATTAGCATATAAGCATATGGAAATACAAGAAAAATTTCCCATTAATCTTATGAATATTTTCCAAGAATAAAAATTACAAATGGCATTGATACTAGGTATTTTATCACCGATACTGTTATCACCAAATAATCTATTTTTTACTCTTCTCGATGTATGGTAATCTGAACCTAAATATGGATCTATGTTATTTATTAAAAGAATTGGACTTGAGATGCCTTTTATACAAAATTTGTTGGGTTATCTCGGGCCTTCAAAAAATATAAAAATAGTTATCCACACATGGCAACACCTAATAAGAAAGCACAACAAAGGCACATGGTGGAAGTCAATGATATCTATTTTTAAAATCCATACTAAATATGGAGCTCTTCATGACAATCATAGGGTCCTAAATACGTTCAAATTTGGCAATTAATAGTTTGGAAACTTTTGGACAAACAAAAATACATGACTAAAAAATATGTTGGTTCAAATGCTCTCCCACTTGGATATTCTAACTCATGATCATCAATTTTGTGCATGTAGCATATATCTGTCCCATGAGCGTGCTATATGAAGGCTTGGAGAAAATATCAACCATTAGAAAATAATAGGCTGTGACAATATTCAACCTGAGGAGAAAATATTGCTCTATTACTAAGCAAGAAATTCATTACAATTGTGCCTCAACTCAAAGAAACATAAGCATACATACATAAAAATAGAAATTCATTAGAATTGAGTCTTGGCTCAAATAAACAAACATGTACATAAAAATAGATATACATGCAATTTTGTATGTTTAATGGGAAAGGCAGAAAAACAATTTGTATATATAAAATGGAAGAAGGAAGTACAATTTGTCTAAGTAAAATGGAAGAAGGAAATGCCTCAACTATATGCTATATGCAGTCATTGTACCGCCACAAAAATGTAGAATTTGGCTTGAGGAAAATTTTAAACTATATAGAGTATGGGGTTGATAAATCACCATGCTATCCCTGTTCCAAGCTATGCATTGCTATGCTTCTTTGTATACGGGATGGAGTATGTATTCAAGTTAGGATCATACTGTTAATATACGCAATCAATTAATCATTAACATTATGTCTTTTAGCATACCTTAACATGTTGCATTTATGTGAACGATAATAATGTTTGTTGTAAAATGGATAATCTTAGTATATTGGATGAGGCTTTATTGATGGAAACATACACACATTAGGACCAGTGGTACCATACCTATCCAAGTCAAAGTTTCAAACCATAACCTGCGATTTGAGTCAGGCCACCTTCAAAACTAAATGTATTAATCCCATTAAAACTATTAATGTACCACACATATGCCAATTCTATTACGGTACTGCGTATGTGAGGTCAATGTCCTTCTTTGGGTTGATCAGTATCAATAGAATTGGTGCAGCTGTTTAGTATGGAACAACTCTGCATAAATTTTTTGATGATGGATTCTGGGGCATTTTTATTCTTATTTGCAGAATGATGATTTTGGTTTGTGGAGACCTAATAGAGGTTTCTTATTCGCAACAACTTTATATTTTGCTTATATGTATTTCTCTAAAAATACACAGACTGTGTATATATTGGATGTAATTTTGTTCTCAACAGATGATATAAAATTACGCATTTTTTCCCAGGGAAAAAATATGTGAGGTCACTATCATAAAATGAATTACGCCACTTAGTTGTGCACTTTATTTAAAGGTTAGGATTACACAAATAGAAAAACATTAGGACATAAAGACGTGGTGAGTACCTCTAAATTGTTTGTTAAATCAAATGACTATCATATTGACATGTAATACCCTTATAGTGATTCAAGATAGGATACAATTTACAAACATATAACCTAGTACCAAGGCTTATGAGCATTGCTAGGTTTGCATATTATCTGTACCAATTGTAACACCTTGGTTTTGATCATGTTTGCATTAAATGTATATGATGTAAATATTATATGGGATCATGGCAAGGAGCTCAAGGCCAAGGCCTTATCATTTATTAATGTTTGGTGTATAGGTGATCATGATTGATGCCTATGGTTCATGTGCTAAGTCAAACACATTTGTAAACATCATGTAAATATTTAATTTAATGAAAAACCCACAACCAGCTATGTCAATGCAACAAATAATAAGGTACTCCCATTCCCTCATGCATTCACGTTTTCATCTTCCCTCGCGTTTTGGGGGGAGCTGTGGGATGTTGCGAGGATCCATCCTTCATACACGGGGAGGTTGCTCATTCACGATGATTCACCCACGTGTTGGTCATTCTTTCCTACCAGACAAACTGATGAGAGCTAGCAGGTGTTGCTACGCGTTTTTGCAACTATTTTTCCTTTACCGAGACCCGAGTTGTTGTGTTGCAACGTTACCCTGAATTACAGAGTGTTATGAGATCCTGTTACTTATGTATCAAAGTGAAGCTTGTGTTGCTCTGTCTCCCTATGGTTGTTGTGTTGTGCACCCTGGGTCTAAACTATATACAAGACTTATAAGTGGGAGAGACGTAGAACGTGCTTGATAAACCTAGTGTGGAACCTCACAATAAGATAAGAGTGGATGGTGAATCTGCTATGCACATATTGAAGAGCACTGGAAGGGAAGGTGTATCCTGAGGGACTGTGGAGCAGAGAAGGGGACACTTACTTGTGTTGAGTGTGTAGGAAATGTGGATGCCAGACCATATAGGTCTTGTAAAGGTGTCCTTAGCTCTATGGATGAGCTCACTAGCTTAGCAGTTCTTCCTACCCATTTCCTTAGAAGCCTGATAAACCCAAATTGCAGGATGGCTTGGCTGATAGCCTGCTAAACCCATCTGGCTTGGTTGTGTCTTGTTGTGTTTGGCCTTGTGAGTAATCCTTGGCTGGTCCCAACTATGAATGTTGGCTTGGCTAAGTAGCCTTGATAAACCCAATAGTGAGATGGCTTGGTTGTGTAGCCTGATAAACCCATCTATTGGCTTGGCTGGTCCCTTATGTAAGTGTTGGCTTGTGATCTAGATTTATGTAGGAATGCAACAGAATACACAAATAACCATAGAAACAGATTTATGCAGGAACGCAACAGAATACACAAATAACCATAGAAACAAATATGCAGCGGAAATAACACTTCATTTCATTAATCAATAACTTAAACTTGATTACATACACAATGGAAATAAACTAGCTAGAGTACTGGTAGCTTATCTCTGAGAAGAGATGTGGCGGCTACATGCCTCTGAACTCTGTGTTACAATGAGGCTCGAAGGCCTATACATTATTGAAAAACAATGGAAACCCTACACATCCAAAAACCTAACCCTAGGAGGTGAAACGCCAGAATATGGGCCATGTTGGGTAACTTGGTACATCAATTTCCCGGGGTCGTGACTTTAGCATACTACCTCCATTTGACGCGCATGATACATCGTTAGAAATATCTGTTTAAGGACTACATCCATAAATGGCATATATTGAGTCCAGAACGGACTCATATCTACCTGACCATTCAATTCCGAAAAAACGTCACTTAGGGCCTCAAAACGGCTCCGGAAGTTTAGGACCCGAAAAATGCCAAAAAAAGTAAATTGTGCTATAATTAAGAAAACTGAAAGAAACAATGGTGGGGGTCCAAGTGGAATAGGTGGGTGGCCACCAATATCCTCTTGGATCAGCTTGACTGTATGTAGTCTGATAAACCCAACTATTAGCTAGCTTGGCTGAGTAGCCTGTGAAACCCAGTAGTGAGATGGCTTGGTTGAGTAGCCTGT
Organism: Pseudotsuga menziesii; assembly: GCA_001517045.1. Lineage (NCBI taxonomy): Eukaryota > Viridiplantae > Streptophyta > Pinopsida > Pinales > Pinaceae > Pseudotsuga > Pseudotsuga menziesii. The sequence continues at coordinate 382,504 of LPNX010657367.1, read as the reverse complement.
GAAACCCATCTGTTTGGCTTGTTTTTACTTGCAGCCTGATAAACCCAACTGTGTTAGCTTGGCTGAGTTCCTAATGTATCCTTGGCTATGTGTGAGCCTTATAGTGTTCCTTATTCCTTGGGGAAATCATGCCTAACTCAGGGGTGGCAGTGCTGTTGAGAGATTGATGAGCGCACTATCCTATGGTTGGGTGGAACGGTTCAGCTACATAGCTGGTTGCGGGACAAGATCTTTTCAAGATAAGTATCTTTGTGTTAGTCTTTGCATTTGTCATTGCTTGATGAAATATGATGAACATGTTTAATGTATTGAATTGATGAATTGCTTCCGTTGTATAATTGCAATAGTATGCATCTGTGTATGTTTTCCTTCAATGCATATTTCAATTAAGTTGTAGGGCTTAGATTGTCGGATTGGTGATGGTAGGAATGGCCAAATCTATCCAAGACTTCGATTAATAGGTCAAATTTCCGGACAAAAATCTCTTTTTGCAATGGTCTATTCTGCAGGAGGGATGCAGAATACGGGAAACATCTTTCTGCCAAGTTTGTTTTCCACAGATCTCTATCCACAATTCTCTGTTCTGCAACTTGCGGGATGTGGGATGCGGGATGCAGAAATGTCCTTTGGTGAATTCGGTTTTCCATAGTTTTCTTTCCACAAAGAGCCTTTCCGCAACTTGCGGGATGCAAGATGTGGCTTTGCAGATCTCTATCTCCACCACTTTCCTTTTCGCAACGGTCTATTCCGTATGAGGGATGCGGGATCGCAATTTCCATTTTCCCCGATTCCACAAACTCAAGCTTTCCGCATAGTTGATTTTGCGGGTTGATTTTTAGTCGTTAATCTGGTCCCAGATGCGGAACAGATTGTGACCATCGGTTTTTGGTCGTGCTCTCTTTCTTTGGCGAACGGGAGGGGACGTGACGGCGTGGTATCAGAAAATGAATGTCGAAGAGTGTTTTTCACAGCCATGCCCGGTGATTCAAAGAAGAACAAAGGTTCTTTAAGAAATTTTTAATTCTGCATGATAATCGGGGAATGGGTACGTGACTGAGTGGTATCAGAGTTGCTGGTTGCAGCATTGGGCTTGGATGGGCCAGAACGAGCAGTTAAAAGAGAAAGGAACACCCAGATTGTGGTTTAACAGAGTTGCGGGTTGCACCACTGGGCCTAAAAAGGGGCCAATTTGAACAGTTAACAGAGCTGTTGGTTACAACATTGGGCCTAGATGGGCCAGGTTACAGTAAGTGAATGGTTTTTAATTTTGAATTTCTATACAAGTAACAAATGGTGTTTGATAACACATTTTGCAGATTCATAGTGCATATTGTTGGCTTAGCCATGAGAACCTTTGACACGAATGATGCACAGGATCCCTATGATCACGGGGAAGATGCTATGGGGGAAAATTTTTGAGTTGGAAATGCTGAGATAGAGTCTAATGGGAGGAGGTTTCAAGATACTCCCCCATATTTTGCCGACACCATGAGAAGCCTAAGGGTGGAGATGCAAAGTTACAGGGCCGATAATGAAAGATTGGTTAAGGCTCAGGAGGAGCATAATCAACTGAATGCAACCATGTTGGGAAGTTTGACAAACATTCAGAGGCGAATGAACTTTGGGGACCGGACAATAAGACCAGAAGGTAGTAAGAGCACTGCTAGGAGAAGAAAGAGATATTCTAGTGAGTCATTTGACTCTGAAGGATCCACTAGCGGTTCAAGTTCTTCTTCTTACAGGAATGCGAGGAAGAGGTGTTACTAGAACCATTCATGTGATGAGTTTAAGAAGGCAAGGCCGCTTACCTTCAATGGTGAGATAAAGAATGATCAAGAAGTTGAAGCTTGGCTTCTTGGGATGAGGAAATATTTTCAAGTCCTAGACTATTCATGAAATATGAAAGCTAGAGTAGCCATCTTCAATTTGACTGGAAGAGCATCCATATGGTGGGAGCACTTCAGACAAGTGAAAATATTAATGAAGGGAAGATTGTGTGGAAACAATTCCAGAAGTATTTCAAGCAAAAGTACCTCTCCGACAGGTACTATGATGATAAGATCAAAGAACTCCATGAGCTGAGATTGGGACAGCAGACCATGGAAGAGTATGCAAACAAGTTCCTAGAACTTTTAAGGTATGTCAGGTACATCAAAGATGAAAAGGTGAAAATCCAACGTTTCCTAAGTGGATTTCCTCAGTCTTAAAAAGACAGAATTCAGTTTTATGAACCTAGAACTCTGGAAGAAGCGATAAGGAAATCTAAGTATTACCATGAGCAAATCAAGGGAAAACCCGATTACCATAAGACATGGAAGGACAAGAAGAATGAAAAGTTTGACCAAAGGAAGAAAGGTTTCAAACCTTCTAACTTCAGGAATCAGCAAAAGCAACCATCCCAAGTTGAGAGGGAGCCAGCTAGAGTGGTGGGAGAAAAGCTGAGAGAACCACAACAGAACAGAGAACCAATCCAATGTTGGAAATGTGGAGGACCCCACATGCACTAGAATTGTCCATTTGAGAATGAGAATGCAAGGCGAGCTTACAACATTCAAGAGGAAAAAACAGTGGGTCAAGTAGCAAGGGTCGTCCCTAGGATTTATGTAGCACTAGAGGACTGCTAGACGGATCACCAGTCAATTGTGGTCAAAATTGCAGGTAAGATTGCTGAGCAATCTGTTTCTATTTTGATTTACCCTAGTTCTACTCACAGTTACATTACTCCTAGAGTAGTGGAGATTTGTGCTTTTAAGAAACTAAAGCATAGCAAATCTTGGTTAGTTCAACTAGCCACTGGAACTAAGAGAAAGGTTAGTGAAGTGGTAGAGAAATGTCCATTGGTGATGAATGGATTGGTCACTTGTGTAGATCTGAATTTTCTACCACTCGATTCCTATGATGTTCTCATTGGAATGGATTGGTTAGAAGCTCACAAGGTAAAGCTCGACTGTTATGACAAGACTTTTGAATGCTTGGATGAAGAAGGGAACCCAATAGTTGTAAGAGGCATTCCAAAGGTGATTTCTGTGAGGCATATTTCAGCAATGCAATTGAAGAAGCTTTGTAGGAAAGGTTTCAAGTTGTACGCATCTCATATTTTGGAGGCAACAGAGAATGAAAATCCTAGGTTGGAGGACTTTCATGTGGTGCAGGAATTCAGGCATGTTTTTCTTGATGATATTCCAGGGATTCTTCCAAAGAGAGACATTGATTTCACAGTTGAGCTTGTGCTAAGAGCAGCACTAGTGTCCAAGGAACCCTACAGAATGAGTAAGCCAGAAATGCTAAAGCTGAAGATGTAGTTGCAAGAGTTGTTGGAGAAGAAGTATATCAGGACGAGTGTGTCTCCTTGGGGAGCACCAAAAACTGTTCGTGAAGAAGAAAGATGGTACACTCAGATTGTGTATTATTACAAATAGTTGAACAAGGTCACAGTGAAGAACTTATGTGCCTTATGAATAGCGTCTTCAGCAAGTATTTGGACAAGTTTGTTCTTGTTTTCCTTGATGACATTCTTATTTATTCTAAGAATGAGGAAGAGCATGAAGAGCATCTGAGATTGACCATACAATTTCTCAGGGAGCATTAGTTGTATGCAAAGCTGAGTAAGTGTGACTTCTATAAAGATAGAATTCATTACTTGGGTCACATTATCTCGGAAGAGGGTATATCTATGGACCTTGACAAGATTGAAGCCATTATGAATTGGCCTACTCCACAAAATGTGACAGATGTAAGATCTTTTATGGGACTTGCAGGATATTACAAGAGATTCATTGAAGGATTCTTCAAGGTTGCACATGCCATCACTTCCTTACAAAGGAAGGGGATAAATTTTGAATGGACATCGAGGTGTGAAGAAATCTTCCAGGAATTGAAGAATATTCTCACAAATGCACCAGTCTTGAAAGTTGCAGACCTAGAGAAAGGTTTTGTGGTGTGTACTGATGCATGCGGTCAAGGACTTGGAGGAGTCCTTATTCAAGACAACCACATGATATGTTATGAGTCAAGAAAGTTGAAGGAGCATGAGAATAACTACGCCACTCATGATATGGAACAGCAACCATAGTACATGCTCTCAAGATTTAGAGGCATCTTCTTGATGGGAAGAAAGTTTGAGCTAAGGACATACCATTGTGGTTTGAAATATTTGTTTGATAAGCCTACTCTGAATGCTAGGAAAGCTAGATGGCTGAAGTTTTTATGTGAGTTTGATTTTGAAATCAAGCACATAAAGGGAAAAGAGAATAAGGTAGTTCATGCACTCAGCAGGAAGGTGCAAGAAATGCATGTGGCATCGATTAGTATTTTCCAATCAGATTTGAGACAACAGATTGTTAGTCATACTGCTAAAGATGGAATGTATGCGCAGGTTAAGGACAAGTTGCAGCAGCAAAGCCTTGAAAAGAAGTATAAGGGATATAAATTGGAAGAAGATAGACTTCTTACTTATAAGAACATAATTTATATTTTGAATGTAGCAGATTTGAGGAGAGTTGTTATGGATGAGATCCATCAAGCTCCATATTCTGGTCACCAAGGATATTAGAAAACAATTGCTATGGCTAGAAAGCAGTACTTTTCACCATGAATGAAAAAGGAGGACATAGTTGAATATATTTCAAGGTGCATGAAATGTCAGCAGGTGAAGATTGAGCATCAACACCCAGCATGTTTGTTGTAGCCTTTGCCAATTCCAGAATGGAAATGAGAAGTCATTTCCATGGATTTTATTACAGGATTTCCAATGACTTGGAGACAACATGATTCCATCATGGTTGTGGTGGACAAGTTGACAAAGGCAGGACATTTTATACCGGTTAAGTATACGCATAAGACTGATGACATTATAAAGATCTTCATGAAGGATATTTTCAAATTGCATGGATTGCCTAAGGAAATAGTCTCTGACAGAGATGTCAAGTTCACTTCCAATTTTTGGAAGGGGTTGTTTGCAGATTTGGGTACAAAGCTAAACTTCAGCACTGCCTACCATCCTCAGACTGATGGGAAGACAGAGAGAGTAAATCAAGTGCTTGAAGACATGCTTCGCATGTATGTGATGGACAAACCAACCAAGTGGGAAGATTATTTACACTTGGTAGAGTTTTCTTATAACAATGGACATCAAACATCTATGGGGATGAGTCCATATGAAGCTTTGTATGGCAGGAGGTGTAGGACACCGATGACTTTGGACAATCTAGTGAACAGGGTTGTGCTTGGACCAGAATTGCTCAAGAAGATGGACAGAAAATCTTTACAGATAAGAATAGGGTGGACACAGAGTTCAGTGTTGGGGATCATGTTTACTCAGAGTGAGGGCAAGGAAGAGTTCCTTGAAGCTTGGAAGTTGTTCCAAGGTGTCACCTAGATACTATGGGCCATTTGAAGTGCTTGAAAGAATAGGGCCAGTTGCATATAGACTTGCGTGCCTGCTAGCACTAAAGCTCATAATGTTTTTCATGTTTCTTTTCTTACGAGATATGTACATGATCCTAACCATGTGATAAATTGGGATGTGATTCAAGTGGAACCTGAGGGAGATTTCCAAATCGGGCCAATGTGCATCCTTGATAGGAATGTCACAATGATCCAAAACTTAGCCATAAGGCAAGTAAAGGTGCAATGGGAGCACTACGGTCCTAAAGAGGCTACATGGGAGCTAGAGGATTCCATGCGATTGGCACATTCATTTTTTTCCAACTCTACGAGCACTGAGAGCGATACCAATGCATCATTTTTGTTCAATTTTGTAAAGCATTGAGGACAATGCTATTAAAGGGGGAGGGGAATGTAATACCCCGGTTTTGATCCCATTTGCATTAAATGTATATGATGTAAATATTATAAAGGATCATGGCAAGGAGCTCAAGGCCAAGGCCCTGTCATTGATTAATGTTTGGTGTATAGGTGATCATGGTTGATGCCTATGGTTCATGTGCTAAGTCAAACACGTTTGTAAACATCATGTAAATATGAAATTTAATGAAAAACCCACAACCAGCTATGGCAATGCAACAAATAATGAGATGGGGGCATGATTTTCCAAGTATGGTGGGGGGGGGGGGATGTTTAAGCTTGAGCCATTGGGGGAAAACCCATCAAAATTGTCAACTACCCATTACTTCCCCCAACCATTTATTTCTGCCAGAATTTGGTTGAGGTAGTTATTGCATGGAAGGGGAAGAGTATGGGAAAAAATTGAATTGGGAAGAGCACCCATTCTAGAAGGACGTGTTTTGACCCCACAGGCAAGAAAACACCCAAAAAGGTACGCCCATTCCCTCATGCATTCACGTTTCATCTTCCCTCACGTTTTGGGGGGAGCTGCGGGAGGTTGGGAGGATCCATCCTTCATTCACGGGGAGGTTGTTCATTCATGATGATTCTCCCACGCATTGGTCATTCTTTTCGATCAGACAGACACGACGAGAGCTAGCAGGTGTTTCTACGCGTTTCTATAAGTATTTTTTATTTTTTGAGAGTTGGGTTGCTGTGTTGCAGCGTTACCCTAAACTGTAGAGTGTTACGAGACCTTGCTACATGTGTATCAGAGTGAATCCTATGTTGTTGTGTCTCCCTGTGGTTGTTGTGTTGTGCACCCTGGTTTTGGTCTGAACTATATACAAGAATTAGGAGTGGGAGAGACATAGAATGTGCTTGATAAGCCTAGTGTGGAACCTCACAATAAGATAAGAGTGGTTGGTCAATCTATTATGCACATCCTGAAGAGCACTGGAAGGGAAGGTGTAGCCTGAGGGACTATGGAGAAGAGAAGGGGACACTTCCTTGTGTTGGGTGTATAGGAAATGTGAATTCCATGCCAGATAGGTCTTGTGAAGGTGTCCTTAGCTCTGTGGATAAGCTCACTAGCTTAGCAGTTCTTCCTTCCCATTGCCTTAGAATCCTGATAAACCTAACTTGCAGAATGGCTTGGCTAATAGCCTAATAAACCCATCCGTTGGATTGGGTGTGTCTTGTTGTGTTTGGACCTATGAGTAATCCTTGGTTGGTCCCAACTATGAATGTTGCTTGGCTGAGTAGCCTGATAAACCCAGTAGTGAGATGGCTTGGCTATGTAGCCTAATAGACCCATATGTTGGCTTGGCTGGTCCCTTATGTAAGTGTTGGCTTGACTGTGTGTAGTCTGATAAACCCAACTGCTAGCTAGCTTGGTTGAGTAGCCTATGAAACCCAACAGTGAGATAGATTGGTTGAGTAGCCTGTGAAACCCATCTGTTTGGCTTGTTTTTCCTTGCATCCTAATAAACCCAACTGTGTTGGCTTGGCTGAGTTCTTGTTGTATCCTTGGCTATGTGTGAGCCTGCTAGTGTTCCTTATTCCTTGGGGAAATCATCCCCAGCTCAGGGGTGGCAGTGCTACTGAGAGATTAATGAGCGCAGTGGCCTATTGTTGGGTGGAACGTTACAGTGACATAACTGGTTGCAGGACAAGCTATTTTCAAGATAAGTATCTCTGTGTTAGTCTCTGCATTTGTCATTACTTGATGAAATATGATGAACATGTTTAATGTGTTGAATTAATGAATTGCTTCCAGTGTATAATTGCAATAGTATGCATCTGTGTATGTTTTCCTTCAATGCATTTTTCAATTAAGTTGTAGGGCTTAGGTTGTTGGATTGGTGATGGCCGTAATGGCCAAATCTGTCCAAGACTTCGATTCATAGGTTGAATTTCCGGACAGAAATCTCTTTCCGCAATGGTCTATTCTACAGGCAAGATGTAGAATGCAGGAAACGTCTTTATGCCAAGCCTATTTTCCATAGATCTCTTTCCGCAATTCTCCATTCTGCAACTTGTAGGATGCAAGATGCGGGATGCGGAAATATCCTTTGGTGAATTCAATTTTCTGCAACTCTCCTTTCCGCAGCTTGCAGGGTGCAAGATACAGCTTTGCAGATCTCTATCTCCACAACTTTCTTTTCCGCAACGGTCTATTCTGCATTAGGGTTGCAAGATCACAATTTCCATTTTCCCTAATTCTGTAAACTCAACCTTTCTGCACTGTTGATTTTGCGGGTTGATTCTCAGTCGTTAATCTATTCCTAGATGTAGAATAGGTTGTGATCGTCGGTTTTTGGTCATGCTCTCTTTCTCTGGTGAACGAGAGGGGGTGTGACAGCGTGGTATCAGAAAATGAATGTCAAATAGTGTTTTTCACAGCCATGTCCAGTGATTCAGAGAAGAACAAAGGTTCTTTAAGAATTTTTTAATTCTACATGATAATTGGGGTATGGGTACGTGACACCAATTTGAAAGAATATAAGAAAAGTCTTCTCTCAAGATGATCCTATCTCACAACAAAGCCTAGATTCAAGATAATTAAACTAGAAATTGGTGTTGTATGCAATCTTGGACAGGGTTAAAGACCAAGACTCAATCTACTAGAAATAGTAGTAAACCAATAGGTGCGATCTATAATTTTGAAGGATTTAGTTCTATGTAAAAATGAACTTATTTTGGCTCCTAACTTATTGATCTCTGAAATAATGTAGAGATTGGGAGAAATGGAAGTGATTTGACATTCCACCTCATCTTGTTAGAATTGGGTCAGGTTCATTTCCAATTGCAGATAACTAGAATTGGTCAACTAGAAAGGACCCTTTGGTGCGGCTGGTAGTCTTATTTACTGTTGTAAATACATGGATGAATAGATCATAGAACTACCAATGCTTCATGGCCTTACTATGGGGTTGGATGCTACTTAGTTATTTTATATTCCATACCTATAAAAACCCAACATCACTTGTCGAAGAAAGTCAGTTTTTCTTAGGTCTCTTACCTGCGTAACTAAGAATAGTTATGTCTTTTCACAATCTAATATGATCATCTTTGTCACATTGGGACTCAATTGGAATCACAGTGTAAGGAAAAGCGCTCTTAAATGTACAACTAGTTAAAAAAATGGCATCGATTTCAATTGATGGATGGCGAGAGGAGATTCACTAGAGTTTTTTTTGTCGAAACTGATTTCTTTGTTTGTGGCCCACTTGATTTTAATATTCCCTCTATCCCTGAAGTCATTTCTGATATTGAACAATTGGATGTTTGTTTGTTCAATCCTATTCAAGTCCAATATAACAATGATGACAAGCGGTTGCAAAGAGTGGGCATTTATCGTGTGAAATGCAGTCATGGAAAGCACGCTCGATCCGTCGTATCAAAATGTATTAAAATTTTCCTTCCTTGACATGACCTAACCTGCTCGGCACCACTGTTGGTGCAACAGACAAACAAAAACCATGTTTAGAAAGTGGTCTAAATTAATGATCTCCCATAGTGCCATGAATGTTCCCATTAATGTAGTCCAATTTTTCTCTGAAATGATATGGAATTCCAATGTGGTGAGTATGTGAAAAGTATGAAGCATCGTGAGTTAAATAAAACAGGCCTGAACAAGCATTAATAATGGATGACATACACTTTGTCGTCAAAGTATGAAGGCAATCCCGAGACAAATGTCATCAACTCAAACCAATCAAAATGTAACAAATTCACATTATTTAAAAAAATCATATAAATAATTTTTTTGAACTATACACAAACCACAAATTAATAGGGGGTGAAGGATTTATATATCACCTCTCGAAAACATAATAAAAAGTCCTCACTACTTAAGCGTATAATATTTCCCATATTGAAATTATGAGATAAAGTTACTATAAAACTAAACATCTTTAATTTACAGTGTTTTGTATATCATAAAATTCCAAATCAAAATTTCCATGTGCGTTGCCTTATTTTTTAATATTGAGTATTCCCACTTTGCCACCATTATCCTTGGATTCCCCTCTTCCCCTCTTCACGGAGACACCATGGAGTTTAAGAATAAATTTCAATAAACAAAACTTTTAGCTTTATTAGTCCCTGCTGAAGGCCAGGTACTATTGTTTTCGATTCACTTTGACTTTCTATTAATTTGCCTTTGACTTTGTGTATTTGTACATATAGAGTAAATTTTTTAACATAGCTTTTCAATTTGATCTATTATTGTCAGCCTCCTGCTTGGTTTCTCAAGCATGCAAAACCAAAGTTCAATGAATACAAAGTTTTAACATAAATTTTTAACATAGGCAAAGATATTAAATGAAACAGTCATTAATAATATTATTAATGGTTCACTTCTTAAGGTGAAACCTACCAGCACATTTATTAAACTACAATAGAATTTTTTCATGCCCGTGTGAGTGGCATGCCCTTGCCACCGCCTCTGCCATCACCCCTTCCTCAGAGATTCTTCTTCTTTCAGGTTGAATGCAATGGGTTCCAACTACCTCGACTGGATTAGAAGAGAAGATCTTCCATTGCAATATTCAATTATTGGTTCTTAAAATATTGCAATATTCAATTTCTAGTTCTTAAACTAGTGATGTTGGATGATTCTTTGACTGAATAAGCTTAAATTGATGGTAGAGTCAGCTGAATCATTTGGAGGATGCTTTGTTTTCCATACGTGCAAATGGAGAACGTCTTCCTAGGAAGAGATAGATCACACCCACAAACAGAGAAAATATATGCAAAGTTGGAAAGATTGGTTGGGAAGATGAAAGTAGTAGGGGATGTTCCTGAGACAACATATTTGCTCATCACTTGAATATCTGGGGTAACAACTTCCTTTCTACAGTGGGAAGACTCTGTCAATTGTACTTGAGAGGGATAATATTTTCCCTGAAGAAGATTATATGAACTACTAAGAACCTTCAAACATGTGGTGAGTAAAATACTTCCAGTGAGTTGTTAAATTCAAACACTTCTAAGATTTTCATGATTTTATGAGCATGCTATCAATTTTCATGGCTTCCAGGATTGCTGGCATTCTTGTTGGGAAATTTGAGATGCTATGTGACACAAATTTTAAACAAAGGCTTTGTAACAAAAGGACCATGCTTATATTTATCTTGGGTTTAATATTGTTTATGTTTCTAATGTAGTAACATAAGCTTGCATTGAGCAACTTATCTTTAGAGCTGCTATAACATGGGTAATGATAGACTAGGCATTTTGATTATGGTGAAGTGAATTTTTGGAAAACTAAAGTTTTTTTGGTGTAATAGGCACTACAATAGTGTGGAATAATTCTAATCAATAATAGCATCTGAGACTGGTCAATGTGGTACCTCACTTGATTTCTACAGAGTCTATATAAATAGAGCTAGGAGAGCTTTGTGCTCTTTGGGTGCTACTTAGAAGCATACTACAAAAAGGGTGTAAGAAACTTCAGGTAATAGGTCAGGGAAAACATAGAGGCTAAGCGTTATGCTCTTTGGGTGCTGCTAAGAAATGCAATACAAAATGGGTGCAAGAAGCTTCAGATAATGGGTTACGGATCAAACATAGAGGCAGAGCTTTGTGTTGTTTGGGTGCTGAGTTTTGTGCTCTTTGGGTGCTGCTAAGAAGCGCAGTACAAAATGGGTGCAAGAAACTTCAAGAAATGGGTCAGGGATCAAACATAGAGGCCGAACTTTGTGCTCTTTGGGTGCTGCTAAGAAGCGCAGTACAAAATGGGTGCAAGAAACTTCAGGTGAGGGGATATCTGGAGGATGCTTTGTTTTCGACTAATTCAGTCTAAATGTTACTTCGACTAATTCAGTTTAAGGTAACTCTATTTGCACAAGTTTTTTCTATTACTAGAATTAAAACATATTTTGCAAAAAAACTAAAACATGTTTTGCCAACTATTTGACAAGGAATGATTGTTATCAATTTTGAATCAGTACACAACAGGTGTGATAAAGTCTGTCCATTTCATGTGACATTTTCTCTGTGGTAAATGTGGTTATCCATATACTCTGCATTAATACCATTTTCTTTGAAAATAGGCTTGTATGTTCCAAGGCCATTCTTATCCAGCCACACCCCCACATCCTGAAAAGGAAATACAAATGTTAAAAAAATGGTATCCTACCTCATAATAGTAAGCTGAGAAAACTACAGCTAAGTTGAGAAAACTACAGCTAGTTTCAATATCATCATAAATAGCCAACCATTTCATTTGTGTTTCATGTTAGTTTATTAATAATTTTGTTTGAATTATAAAAGATTTTACAATATATTAAACAAGCAAGCCAGAGCTTACAGAATTTGCAACGCATCATCCCTTTCCAGTGCGATTATGTTCACTGTCTAAGGGGTCGTCATGGGTGTCTTCTCCTCTGTGTGAGTGCATCATCCCTTTCCAGTGTGATTATGTTCGATGTCTAAGGGGTCGCCATGGGTGTCTTCTCCTCTGCATGAGTGCCTACGAGTCTATCTGTGTGGTGTGGTTACAATATAAAATCTAGCTCAATAAGTGTGTGTGAACGTTTTCCATACATTCTCATTGCGAGTAGTCTAGACTACTGTTAGCTACCAAATGCCAATTGCGTTGAACTTTCTGCATTGTTGCTCATCCCAAGCAATTATAGTTCGTTGAAAGGGTAGTCGTAGATGGTAGAAAAGTGAATAAAAAATATTATTCCTTCCATTGAAACATTTTTTTCAAGATGCATTAGCACTAGTCATGGAACATCAGCTCCCTCTCACCAATCCACATTCACTTGGGCCAAGCGTTCTCTACTCAAATCCAGACCATCTCCTCTCGCTGAAATGGAATCAAATCCTTTTTTCCTTGCAGTTGAACATGCTTCGTCACTGTCTATACCATGTCTATAACACCAGGAAACATGTACTAGATGAGTGATACGAGAAAGCCTTGATTACAACCACGTGGTGATCATGCATGCCAAAGATGCCAAATTTCACGAGGCATATATGCATGGTTCCTTAGGTTAGTGTGTCATTGCTTTCTGATTATGCTTTTTTCTTTTCTTAATTCATATTTATATTTGAATTACATAAAGTAAATTATTTATATTATATTTGAAGAAATAGACTGTAATGAATAGGACTCCAACTCCGTGTCCATCTCTGGCTTACTTGGCTACTTATACCAAGATCAACTCATACGAGGATCAACAACGCATACCAACATCCCAGAATGTTTTGGACACTGCACAAGTTGATGCATGAAGGTTTTTCACTGACTGACTAATAGTGGCTATTGGTCCTGCAACTATTGGAGGTTATTTTCACTCACAGCTCATGGGATTCTACACACCCAATTACCCTACATTGTGGTTTTCTCTTTGTCTCTCACTCCATGCGGTCACGTATCGTCTTTTCAACCCACTTTTTTTCTACTATACTACTAGAGATAAATGCAAGCTCCGGTGAGTGGAGTGAATAGAATAAGTTCCATATAAGAATAGAAGCAGCTCTGCTCGTTGTNTATATATATATATATATAATTTGTTTCAATTTATTTAAAAACAAAGAAATGACAGTATCAGGAGTACCTTGAATCTGTCAGCTTCAGCTTTACTTTAAGTTGGACTTGGATGTTATAGATACTCCTTGCCCTTCATGCACTAGTTTAAATAATTGTAACCATCTTCTGGAATTGAATTTGATGGATTTCAAAGGAAACCCATGTCCTTCAGCCGCTTGTAACAATTAATTGGCATGTACTAATAGTTCAAATACAATTCTCTTATTAATGACTGTAACCCTATGTTAATTAACTATAGATTTTCTAAGCTCATTTCAGGTAATTCATTATATCCATACTAAGCTCTACATTAATTCAATATTGTTTATGTTCTATTCATTTATATTTTTAAAATGCCATTTTACCAGAAATGAAATGATAGAAAAGCCTAAGTTTACATTTGAAACATCCAAATGTCAAGTTTTCGTAAATAATCGATATGGTTTTTTTTGTTTAATTCACAGGTTTCTAGAGGACATTGAATCGCTCTTCTACAACACATAAGACATAAGAGGATTGGAAGCATATGAAAAGTGGATTTGGTTGCCACTAAATTTTAAATTCAGTACTATTAAAAAAAACTAACCTTAAAAATAGCTTAATACATTTTCATAACTATATGTTGCTATGTGACAGAAATATACATGTACATAACTAAATAAACCCGTCATCTTTCCTGAGTTAATTCCATTGTTTCTTTGATAATAAGAGAATTTTTCATTCTCGAGTTAATTCCATTGTTTCTTTGATAATAAGAGAATTTTTCTTTAGGCCTAATGGCCCCTTTTCAACTATGCATATGTTTTTATTAAAATAGATGGTATATATTATCACAAGGAAAAAAACGCAAAATATTAAACTGTTTAACTTTACAGCAGGGACTTAGTCACACTGTGGCACTTGTTATATAACTAGGTTTTGTTTTTAGTGGTTATTACTTGAGTAGGTTAACACCTTTGTATCATAAAGAATCTTAGCATATGAAGTGAATGCGCAACCCCAACTCAAATCATGAATGTCTAAATGCATGTCTCAATCTAAGAGTACATGTATACTTCGTTATCTTCATCAGTTTCTATCATTGCTCTCATTAAAACTATAAAATAGTTCAAATAGTGTAGGTTTTAATATTGAGGATCAATTACTATCTATATATGTAATTTTTTTTATAATGTTGATATTTTTTATTTAAACAATGTAGTTTAATTTGATTCAAAGAAACCTTCACTATGAAATTTTGTTCATAAATTGATTTTAAGATAATCTATATTATTTAAATTTCGAAAAAATAAGTAAATCAAGGTAAATTGTTATCTTATTAATAAAAACAAAACTCATTAGATATGTTAAGTTTATTAACTCATTAAAAATAAAAATAAAAAACATTACCAGTTGGAGAAAGATGGAAGAGTACAGAAATAAAAAAAAGTGGGCTTAGCCACGATCTTATGAGAAATAGCCACGATCTTATGAGAAAATATGGGAAGATTTGTCTAGCATTTGAGTTCAATAGAAAGTGAATAAGACACGTTTAGCATCCATGTCGCTTCGAGACATGAAAGTGCTGATGCGTACAACTCCCAAAACTCTGCTAACCATCAAACCGGTTGTAGGATTGGCATTTCGACCGGTTGTTTTGTCTCGGCGCTGTGAGGAATTCTCCTCTGATGACGATTTTGATGAACATTTCATTTTGAATCCTTCAGCGGCAGGTGGATTTTCTGGAGTGCAGCATCCTGTTCCGGTGGAGGTTCTGAATGTTGATCTTTTGGGGTCAGTGAATGTTAATTTATCTGAATCGGTGAGGGATCAGCCTGTTGATCTTTTAGAGCCTGGGATTTCTGAGCTGGGTAAGGCTTGTGGGTTGCATCTTTCTGAGGCAGAGACCGGTTTTGTTTCGGATCCTCGGGTGGATTCTTTTAAGTCTGCGAAACAGGAGGTTTCGTTGGCCATTGATGGTGTAACTAGTATACATCTTTTGAAGGGGAACACGTTGAAGGAATCTGCGTTTTCTCCAGTGGATTCTCTGGCCAATAAAAAGACTCCTTCTGGTTCTGGTGGGCAGAAACCGGCTCAGGTTATTAAAAAAGTTTTGAATCCGGTTCTTTTGGTGGTGGGTGAAGACATCAAAATGAATGACATTATTCTGACTAATGCCCATACTCTTGTTGGACGATTTGGAGGGCGAAAGTTCAATCCAGCGAGTTTAAAGAAGTGGGTATCAGATACCTGGATTAATATCTCTATTTGTCTGGAGGTGTTTGTCCTCCTGTGAGAATGGATTGCCTTTAAATTCCAGACTACTGTGGATTCAAAATTGATTCTCTGTGGTTTTTGGAGATGGGAAGGAAATGGCTTACTGTTGAAGCGATGGACTCCATTATTTGATCCGCGCTCTGAAAGGTACGATACTATACCATTATGGGTTAAAGTGTCGAACCTCCCATTTGAGTTCTGGTCTTTAGACTTCTTTAAATTAGTTGGGAACTCCTTGGGTACTTTTTTTGAAGCTGACCTTTCCTTTATCCATACTGGGGTTTGTTGCCTGGGTAAAATTTTGGTTCTCATTGATGTCAGTAAGGGTTTGGTGGCTGACATGAAGATTTGTAAGGGTGATTTTTGTTGTAATTAGCCCTTGGACTATGTAGGGGTTCCCTTCAAATGCCTTAGGTGTCATCGTCATGGACATTTAGCCTCTGAATGTAGTTTCTCTTTTCATTTGAATTCGGGTCGGAAGGTAAAATCTGAATGGCGGGTGAAGAAAGCTGTGGGATTGGATGTCGTTTCTCCTATGAAGGGTCTGGATAAATTAGGTTCTAATTCTTTGGATGAAAGACCTAAATCTCTTTGTAAATCTGGGATTGTACCTGAGATACTTGTTCCCAATTCAGTTGCGGTCCCTAATGAACCTAAGCCTCCGGATCATCCCTTGGAGGATCTGTTTTCTATTGTTCCTTCGGTTCATGATTTGGGAGATGAGTTTTTATCTTTGGATGTTCTTAAACCTATTGTATTGGATAAGCCTGTTAATGATGAAAATTTTAATTTTCCTGGGTTTACTGAGTTTAAAACCTTGAGCCGTTGATGGAGAATCAGACTACTAAAAATTTGGATTTCTCATTATGTGGTTTAAGGTTTTCATCTCCTGTGAAGGATTTTGTGTTTAAAGATAAATGTTATTTTCTCAGATCATGTTCTAAGAATGTTGGGACTGGGTTTTTGAATAAAGCACAGTCTGGGGTTTTGATGAGAACCAATAATAGTTTTTTCTGTTTTTCATGAAAAATATCCTATTTCTTTGGAATCCCAATATGGGCCACTTAGAACAGAAGGAATTTCTAGGGGTTCACCATGATTGTGACAACTCTTAATTGTCGGGGTTTATCTAGTCTACCCAAAAAACTAGCTATTCGTAGGATGGTAGAAGAGCAGTTTGTTGATGTTTTATTTTTACAAGAAATTATGGGCGAGGGGATCAGTTTGGCTGGTGAGTTGGAAAGTATGCATTCTGGCTGGGTTTTTCTATCAATTGATGCTAAAGGAAAGTCTGGAGTACTGTTGTTGGGTTGTAGGATTAGAGCATTTCAAATGATTACTGCGTGGGTAGTGGATTCTGGTTTATTTGTGTCCTTGTATTCTATTGAAATGGAGGTTATATGTTTTATGAATGTTTATGGGCCCTATTTTGTTAGGGTTAAATTATGGAACTACCTCCTCTCTGTGGAAAGTCTTAAAGCTTCGAGATTTATTTTTGGAAGTGATCTAAATTTCTCTTTGGGCCGCTCGGAAATTTGGGGTGATAAGGCTAGGGTGGACAGTTTAACTGATTTTTTCTCTGCTTCGTTGGATACTTTTGGGCTTGTGGATATTGTTCCTCATGTCTTAGTTACTACTTGGTCGAATAGAAGAGTTGGTATTGATAATATCTACAAGCATTTGGATAGACTTCTGGTATCAGCTGATTTCTTGGATTTAGATTTGCACCTTCGGCAATGGGTGGGATGCGGGGGGGGAATTTGATCATCACCCTGTTTACCTTCAGCTTTTAACCAATAATCCAAAACCTCGGTCTCCTTTCAAATTTAATGCTCACTGGTTATCAAATGAGGTTTTTTGTTGATTTACTCAAGGCTTCCTGGACTATGTATCTGGATAATCCTGTGGTTTCAGTTGTTTCACATTTTGTGGCAAACCTTAAAACTATCAAGGAGGTTTCTATTTCATGTTCTATCAAGCAAAAGGTCCTCGAGACTAAAGAATTAGTGGAAGTTGAAGGTTTGATTACAGATTCTTTTAACAAACCTAGTTTTGGTTTTTCCACTAAAGCTGATAGGATTTCTCTTGTAAATTTGGAAACTCGCAGGAGAAATATCCTTTTAGTACGTGAGCAGGAAGCTAGACAGAAAAGTAGGACCTGGATTTTTTGCAGGGATGACAATACCTCTTTCTTTCACAAATTTGCCAATCATAGGAAGAATATTAATTCCATATGGAAAATTGAAAGGAATGATGGACTCTTAGTGGAAGGTCATGATTCAATTGCAAAGGCTGGGGTGTAGCATTTTGAGAAGCTGTTTCAGGAAGATTAGACACTTCATCTTTCGGAAATTATGAATATTGCTGAGTTTTTTCCTACTTCAATTACTAATTTGGAAAATGAAGAACTTATGCTTCTTGTTTCATTGTTGGAAATACAAATTGTTTTAACATTAAGTAAAAAAGATAAGAGCCCGGGACCGGAAGGGATTCCGGTGGAGTTTTATCGTGTGCTTTTTGATGTTTTGGGTCCATATTTGTTAAGGGTTGTTGACGATTCCCAGAAGTTTGGTAAAGTACCTGCCACTCTCAACTCAACTTTTATAGCCTTAATTCCTAAAATTGATTTGCCTAAATATTTTGAAGACTTTAGACCTATCTCTTCATGTAATTTCTATTACAAAATCATTGGGAAGATTATCTCTATTCGCATTAGAAAGGTACTTGGCAGGTACATTTATGGTGAACAATTTGGTTTTTTACCAGGCAGACAGATACATGATGTTGTTGGGGCAATCCAAGAAGGACTTCATACCATTTATACAAAAAATTTGAAATATGTGGTTTTAAAAATTGACCTACCTAAAGCTTATGACAGAGTTAGTTGGACTTATCTTGGGATAATCCTATCTAAAATGGGATTTTATGTTCCTTTTATTTCATGGATCATGAGCAGTCTTTCTTCTGTCTCATTTGTTGTTTTGATTAATGGAGTGGCCTCATCTTTTTTCAAATCAGGCAGAGGATTGACACAAGGTTGTCCTCTGGCTCCGCTCCTTTTCCTTATTGTTGTTAAAGGACTAGGAAGGGCTTTATTAGCTGCTAAAACATATGGAGTTTTTCATGGAATATCTTTTAGGAATGATATTACATTAACTCATGTTTTATTTGTTGATGACATTGTCATGGTGTTGGATGGTTCTGAGCAATCTCTCTCATTTCTTTATGAGATTCTGCAACTCTTTTGTAAAGCCTCAAGGATGTTGATAAATGTAAACAAATCAGCATTACTGTATTCCAGGTTGGATGATGTTGATTTGATTACTGTGCAAAATATCTTTTCTTTCACTGTTACTAAACTTGAGTTTGGATTGAAATACCTTGGGTTTTTCCTCAAACCTTCCAGATACTTTAGCAGAGATTGGGATTGGCTGGTGGCATTAGAGAAAATTTCAACTCAAAATGGGCCTCCTAAAATGAACTAATAAAATAATATTTATTAATTTTGGAGGAAGAAAAGAAAAAAACTACTTTTTTGTTTGTATTTTTGACATATCTCCTCGTGTTTTTACTCAAATTTTGATCGAGAGAGCTCGTTGGATGCAGAATTTAATTCCGCATCCAATGAGTACCCACTTGGCATACTTTTGACGGACCCCGCTACCCCAAAAACAAGAAATATCTAAAAAAACGGAATGATGACAGCATCATTCCATTTTTTCAGATATTTCTTTTTTTGGGGGTAGCGGGGTCCATCAAAAGTATGCCAAGTGGGTACTCGTTGGATGCAAAATTAAATTCCGCATCCAACGAGCTCTCCCGATCGAAATTTGAGTAAAAACACGAGGAGATATGTCAAAAATACAAACAAAAAAGTAGTTTTTTTATGATACCTATCCCCAAATTTATATTAAAAAAGTGTTTAAGACCTATATAGTATTTCAAATTTAAAGGAATTTCATTGGCTAACACATGATGACATGGAATTTGAATAAAAGTTAAAAGGCCCATTTTGAGTTGAAATTTCCTCTAATGTTAAGGTGGAAAAGAGAATCAAGAACTGGAGTTTTCGTTGGTTATCCAAAGGAGGTAAGCTCATTTTGGTTAAATCTGTATTAGAAGCCATACCTGTGTACTGGATGCATTTTTGGATACCTTTGGGCATCATTGAAAAAATCAGAAGATTATGTTTTAAATTTTTTTGGTCAGGGAATTCAGACACTTTTGGATTGTCCTAGACATCTTGGAAAAACTTAGCATGTCCAAAATTTTTGGGCGGCTGGGGGCTGGAGATACCAGCTCTGTTTGCCAAAGCTCTTGAGGCCAAGAATGTCTGGAATTTGCTTCATGGAACTGGTCTCTGGGTGCAGATCGTTATCCAAAAGTATATTTCCCCATTATCTCTGTTAGACTGGATCCGTGTGCCAATTAAAAAGAAAAGATGCATGTCAATCTACTAGAAAGCAGTGCTTTGGTCATTTGATCTCATTGGTAACTTTCTCATTTGGAAGGTTGGGAACGGAGTCAATGTTAGAATTGGAGTTGATCCTTGGGTGGGTTGTAAGTGGAGACATATTTTACCTAATAGTCTGGTGGACAAACTTCATTCTACTAGTTTATTTCTTCTTAGTGATATTGGTTGTTTTGATATATCTCCATTAAATAATCAAGGTTGGTTTTCAGCTGCTCAGATTGGTCTCACTGATCAACAAGATATCACCTGTTGGAATGAATACTTGGGTATTCTAACAACCAGTCATGTTAGATTGACAGGTGAAGAGGATCTCCTGTTTTGGAATCAGTCTAAATCAGAGCATTACACTCCTAGATCAGGATACCTTCAATTAATTTTGGAGAGACATATGGATGAACTTTCTTGGTGGTGGAAGGTTCTTTGGAAGTTCAAATGTCCATTGAAGGCAAAAAAAAATTGCTGGTTTCTTTTAAAGGATAAAGCTTTAACATTGAATGTTATTTGCAGAAAAGGTAAGGAAGGGCCAGGTAGATGCTATTTATGCAAATCTGACACTGAGTCTAATCTACATCTTGGAGTGGAATGTCCTTATACTAGACAAGTGTGGTCTGAACTTGAAGCCAAGTTGGGGCTAAACAATTTATGGTTTGGTACTTCTGTTAGTCTGTGTTTGAAGTATTGGTGTTTGAAGGGTGAAGTAAAAAACATTAGATCTCTGCCTATCATTGTGCTATGGCACATTTGGAAAGCTCGTAATCAATCTTGTTTCGAAGACTATGTTCTATCTCCTTCTCAGGTAGCAGCCTTTTATTTGGGATGTTTGAGATCTTTCCAACAAGATAAGATTATCATAATTAGACAGGTGAAGGTTGAAGTAATTGATAAGACATATCCTTGGGGATATTTTGATGATTCGACAGCTGGGGATCCAAAAATTTGTGGTGCTGGGGGTGTGCTTTTTATTTCAGATGAGCACTATTATACCTTCAAAGCTGGTTTGGACTTTGAAACCAATAATTTTGCTGAACTTATTGGTCTAAAGCTTCTTCTTTCATTGGCATTGCAATATAACTACAAACATTTGCAGGTTTTTGGAGACTCGCAACTTGTTATTAATTGGGCTTCTGGTAAGTATCAAATTCGTAACATTCTGCTTGAGCAAATTTTGCTTGAAGTTCACAGATTGGCAGATTTGTTCCAAAATGTGCAGTTTATGCATATTTATCGTGAACAAAACTCTTGTGTAGACTTACTGGCTAAAGATGGATTTAATGTTTTAAGTGGATCTTGGCAGATATCTGAGCAGCGGGAAGATGTATGTTCCAATTTTGTCATGCCTTTTTAATTCAAGGGGCGAAAGCTGGAAAACTTGGATATCCTATTCTGGAGTAACTTCTGAAGATAATAGATCAGCAAAACTTGGATATCCTATTCTGGAGTAACTTCTGAAGTTAATAGATCAACTTTTAGTTATCAGTTTTGATAAATATTTGGAAGTTTTGGACATTAATCTCTTATAGAACTGTTTGTGGTTACTGTAAAGGTTCTTTGCATAGTTTTGATACATTACTTATGTGTTTAAGTGATTGATAAAGACTACTACTTTTTTTTTTAAAGAGTGACTATTGTAAGTTTTAGAACAGTTTTTGGCTATTGGATATATTTTTGACAATAGACACTTTTGTCTATCTGTGGAATGTATATGCTATATCATTATATATATATATATATGGTTTTTTTCTGTGGAAAAAAAAAAGAATAAGACACGTAGAGAGGGAGTGTGTATTAACATTTGAGTTCAATAAAGAGTTAGACAAGTAGAGAGAGTATTAAAAGAATCCTAAAAAAGGGATTTATGGAGAAAGATGAGTGGGAAAAGGTACAAAGATATAAAAGTGAGCATAGCTAAGAGTTTATGAGAAAATATGTGCATAGCAAGTCGTTAGGTTTCAAATAGAAATGGATTTTTGATATGTAATAAATTTTTATTTTTATAATGAAATCAAAATTTCAAAATATAACTATATACAATATTTTTATAATGAATTGAATAATAGATTGAGAAAATGAAGTATTCTTTCAAATTAGCATTCTTATTAAGTCGTAAAATCTATATTCTTAAGTATTGACAACAAACTTTAAACTACTCAAAATGAAAGTGAAAGATATAAAAGTGATTTAATATTATATACAATCTTACCCAGAAGGACAAAGATAATATAATAATAAACTTTTTTTTTCAAAAGTAAAATCCGATTGTCCTCAAAAGGTATCATCAATTTATCCAATTATTATGATCTTAAGTGAAGTAGATAGTAGATGTACAAGTCAAATCTATGCAATAATATTATAAAGAGTAGCGAAGTGCCTACAACTTAAGCAAATATCTCATATTTGTAATTCTAATAAACCTAAATTGAAAATAAGGTGGCAAGTGTGGGAGGGGAGATCTTTTCTCCAAAAGGACACATTAGAATTCAAATCTTATGGAGTTTAGGTGTAGCTACCAACAATCAAATAGAGGCTTTTGTTCTTCTTCAAGGCCTACGAATAGCAAGCAAGGAGGGAATTGATTCCTTGAGCATTTTGGGGTACTCGAGGGTAGTAATTCCTTGAGCATTTTGGGGTACTCGAGGGTAGTTATAAATCTCTTAAGAACTAGTTCCTACCCAAAAGACATGAGAATACTCTCCTCTCTATTTTTGGGAGAATATATAATGAAGTGCATACATCTGGTAAGCTCAACATTTATCACATCTTAAGGACCAACAATGTTGGATCTTATCAGCATGCTAATGAGGCGACAAGGAATAATGTGAAAGTATTAAGAATAAACGGGATACTATCCTTCAATCATATCCCTTAACGAGATCAATGGCTTCATGGTTTAATTTCTCAAGGAAGCGCCATGACAGGCCAAATCCAAAGTGCAATTGGGACATGCAGGGATTTTCATTTCAAATAAATGATATGTAGAACCACGGGAGGAATAATCATTGCATTAATGAGATATATGAACCTCAATCTAGCTCGTACCTTGGCAATTCCCACAGCGTTATATATTGTCATCAATCTAGATTAATGAAGGATGATTTCTCCTACCGCATAGGATAAACAACAACCAAAACGACCCGTTATTCCGACGTTTTTTTCTCTTTTCTCTTTACTACAGAGAAAATTTTGTCTAAAAATTGCAGTTTCTGCAATTTTGTGATTTTAGCAATTGCAATCCTCTATTTTAGATTATATGACAAATTTTGAAGCTACCCAAATGGTCAAAATGGTAATTTGAGCAACCAAAATTGCATTTTCACCAATTATTCTGTTGTCGGAATCTAGCGGATCGAGGTTGTTTCAATTGTCGAGTATACTGCTCCTTCTTCAACATGTGTATATGTCAGTCCTGCATGCGAAATTGCATGGATAATGTACTAGAATAGCCATAAGTCAAGTGGTCGGTGAACACTGATAGGTGTAGCTAGCCACTTAGTTTTGTAAAGATGGGTGGTCGTTAAACAAATACTAAACATTAAACTAATTACTAGATCCTTATAAATATCCATAAAACATTAAAAAAAATACTATTTAATAAACAAAAAACCATAAATGATACGAAGTATAAAACTTTACTGAATTATATTTTATAAATAATTAAATAGTGAATTCTTAACTTAAGCTTATTTAAATATTAATTTATATGCATTTAATCATAACAAGATACGACGATCATGAAATGAATCTCCACTATACACTTGTTACACTCGAGTTACTCTTGTTGATCTGCTCAAGGAAGTCCAAAATATGAGATAATATCTAAACATCTATTGGTGTAATTATGGTGTAAGCTGGCAAAAAATTCAGTGAATTGGAAAGGTTACGAGCTGTGGAAGGATGATTATATTGTCCCTTCACTCCTACGGTATTTTTCCATGGGTTGGTGTACATCACTAGCACATCACTAGATTGGATAGCCAACACAAGTATGGGGATTGGCATTCTCATTTATACATTCTAGGGATTTGGGGATGGTCGACAAAATAAAATAAATTGAAAAAAAAAAGTTTGTAGATTGAAATAAAATTGTAAATTGAAAAAAAAAACTACAATAATAATAAAAATAAATCATAACAAAAATAGGCTATTGAAAGATTCATCTTCACTTCAATCTTTAAATATTTATATATTTATGGCTATTAAATTTCTATTTCATTACTCTGATCTAAATTTGAGATTAATATATACCAATAATACCATTTCTTTTAGTGAATTATATTTTATAAATAATTAAATAGTGAATTCTTAACTTAATCTTATTTAAATCTTAATTTAGATGCATTTACGCATAACAAGATACGCCGATCATGAAATGAATCTCCATTGTACACTTGTTACACTCGAGTTACTCTTGTTGATCTGCTCAAGGAAGTCCAAAATATGAGATAATATCTAAACATCTATTGGTGTAATTATGGTGTAAGCTGGCAAAAAATTCAGTGAATTGGAAAGGTTACGAGCTGTGGAAGGACGATTATATTGTCCCTTAGTTCCTGCAGTATTTTTCCATGGGTTGGGTTGGTGTACATCACTAGCACATCACTAGATTGGATAGCCAACACAAGTATGGGGATTAGAATTCTCATTTATACATTCTAGGGATTGGTAGTCTAGGGATGGTCAACAAAATAAAATAAATTGAAAAAAAAATTTGTAGATTGAAAAAAAATTGTAAATTGAAAAAAAACTNGGAATAAGCTAGCTATGGAGCAAACCTCCCTCCATCGGATGGAGGAGGATCAAAGTCAACGTTGACTTTGATCCTCCTCCGTCCGATGGAGGGAGGTTTGCTCCATAGCTAGCCCAAGCCATAATAAAAATAAATTATAAAGGGGTGGCAGGCGTGGGGGGGATTCTCTTGAATCCCGAAGGATATGTAGACCAGACCTTTGCTTGGGGGCTTGGGAGAAGAACCAATAACGAAGCGGAATGGCTGGCCCTTATTCAGGGTCTTCATCTCTTAAACAATAAGAAGCTTTGTAAGGTTCTGATATTTGGGGACTCAAGGCACGTCATTTACAAGTTGGTCAATGGATATCCTACAGGAGCCATCAATTGTCGTCGGTTATATGGGAAGGCCAAGCTCCTCATGTCCAACTTCTATGAGATTTATCACATCCTCCGACAAAACAACACAGCAGCGGACAGTATGGCCAATGTGGGAGCCTCCCTCCCGCAAGGACTTTACAGTCAGAATGGAGCCCAGCCCTCTCTCAATCCTATTCCTTAATGGGGCGTTGGATGCATTATCCTCACTTAGCCACTCCTTGGATCTTCCTATTGATGAATTTAGCCCTCCCCCAACTCAACAAAATTACCTCACCTTACCCTCCTTCACCCTCCATTTTCTTCTCTCCCACTCCCTCTTTTTCTTCTCCCCCTTCACCCTCCTTTCCCATATCCATCCTACCTTATCCCCCTCTTTCCTCCTTCATATCCCCCCTCTCTGATTTGCCCTTCCCCTTCGCAGCTGGCCTCCACTCACTTTTCGCCGGCTCTTTTCATTTAATTGCCCGTCCTCTCAACATCTGTCTCCTGGCCGCGTGGACTACGGTCTGCTCTTCCCTCGTCTCAAACTCTCCCTGCATTAAAAATCATAGGCGGTGGGATTATTGCTATCCTCCCCTGCACGTTCGCTCTGTCTTCGGGCCTCTCCATATGCCGCTCCACTGCAAAGTCATGTATTCCCTCTCGGTCTCAGATCAGTTCGGCTCTCACGATAAGTTTCAAATTCTTCAGGAGGTGGTGAATGGTATTGAAGGAGGCCAGTTGCACGACATTCCCTGGCAGGCTCTCCCCTTGACTCGCACATTTGTGAAGGAGAGGCTCGCTCTCGCAGCCCTCTCCAACTACCACTGTAATTTCACCTCTGCGTTGTGGCCTCGAGGCTCTGGTACTGGCATAAACACCACTCTCTTCGGCAGCCCTTGTCGTATTTTAGGTTGCATTTGTTCTGGGTGGCAGGATGGCGCGGTAGGAACATTGGTCTACTCTGACAGACAGGGGGGTTCGGTGCTTCAGCAAGAACTATCAGTGCTGAGTCGCATTCTTAATTGTCCCGTTCCTGAGCTATCAAACAACACTCTAATTGCTAATCCTCTGTTCAGATAGTTCGATTGCCTAGAAATCTCTTCTGACTCTGGCCGGATGGCTCAACCCGGGGACAATGCAGGCATCCAGGACATCAAGAAAAATTTGCGGCATCTGTATGAGATAGTTTCCATAGGAATCATGGATAATAGGGAGGTAGCCCGAGACATCAAAAAGATGGAGGACACTGTGAGTTACACTTCCCTTCAGATCAACAACCATGACTCCCGGATCGATGACAATGAAAGCACCCTGCGTGAGATGCTGGGGAAGGTGGATAGGATTCAGGAGGACCTTGCGTGACTCATCTCCATGAACCAGGGCAGCAGGATCAATGGAGCAACTGTTGAAGCGGAGCGTCCAATGGAGGAAGAGTCAGTTGTGCAACCAAATCACTTCAGAGGCCATCTGTAATTTGGTTTTTATTTTGGATACATGTTTTTTTGTCTTTTGTTATGTAAGCAATATATAAGGGCATACACTGCCCGAACTGTTAGTTATCATGGAAGAACTTTGTATGCAGTTTTATGGACTACTTCTAGGTTTAGCCTACAGTTCTCTACCTTTGATCTACAGGATTATCCTTCGTCTTTTTTTGATCTGTATTGAATGGCTGTGCACAGACCGTTTATAATATACTTTTCTCAGTTTCTGTTAAAAATAAATAAAAATAAATTATAACAAAAATAGGCTATTGAAATATTCATCTTTAATTCAATCTTTAAACATTAATATATTTATGGCTATTAAATTTCTTTTTAATTACTCTGGATCTAAATTTGAGATTAATATATACCAATAATACCATTTCTCTAGATTAAATAGACAATGGTCACAAATTTCTCAAGTATAATGCAACATCTTCCATCCACTTATCCAAACATGTAACATTTGACACTTTAAAACATAAAAATACTACTTTCACTTTGAGATACGATTGGTGTTATTTTATAAATACACAAAAAATATTACAACATGATTAGAAATGGACTGAAGAAACTCAGGTAAAATATATGTTTTTATTACAATGAAGTGAATTGATATAATGGGGTTGATCCCCTTTTATTTCATTGTGTAGGTAGTTGTGTTATTGTTACAATGTAAATTCCTTTTCTAAATATTATTTATCATTTTGTTAGTTACTTATATTACCATGAATTTATTACATCAAGTAAGCCTGATATTCAAACACCCACTCTTTAGACTTATGGTACAATAAAAAAACTAGCTAAACCATTCTTTAGATGTTTATCTTTGACAAACAATGCTTGGAACAAGTAGGGCTCCATCAAACTTCCTTCTAACTCTGGTAAAGGTGTGGCTCCCATTGACATCACCATGTGCCTCCTATCTCTTTCATCAATCTAATTTGCTCTTTGTTTTTCATGTATTCATAATTTATCTCATTCCTTTCATCTAAATCATCTGATCACACTTTCATTATGTTTATTTTAACATCCTATTTTCAAAAACTTAAAAACATAAAATCCAATGTTAAAATTACACCAGTAAAAAGCCTAATTCCACAAGTGATTAGAAAAGAAAAAATATATATATATATATATATATTTTTTAAACCAAAATTCTATATGTAATGAGTCAAATTTCAATATTCCAAAGCCAAAATTCCACAAGTAATCATAAGCAAAGTGATGAGACAAATTTCAATATCCCAAAGCCAAATTTTAAAAGTGATAAAAAAATTCAAACATCCCAAAGTAAAAAACAATTAACCCTTTATATCTTATTGTTTTGGAGGTACAGTTAACCCTTTATCCTCTCTCTTTTTTAAGGTAAGTCAAATGAATGATATAAACAATATTTTTGCTAAGAATGTACATAACTTTTTGGCGGGACTTTTTTTTTATTACATTTTGTCGGCAGTGAAAATATTATTGGTGTGGGATTCAATAAAAATCTCGACCAAGAGTTTAATTTAATCTAAGGTTACTTTATTTGCAAAAAATTATTGACCAAGAAATGAAAAAAAAAGCTCTTAACTAAAACATTTTCTCATTTTCTCAGTTATGAGTTTTTTTGGTGAATCAAAATAACAAATTGTGCTACAATTTTCAAAAACATTGAAATTTAATAAGGGTGGACCTATGTAATTTTTTAAGAACGTCTATACCTACCACCAATGAATTTATCTATAAATTTATTTTGAAATTATATAAGAATTCTTAATTTTCATTAAGAATTTTATTTATTTTTTAACTTTGTTTTAAACTTTATCACTTAATAATTTTATTGTTCTCAAAATTGCTTACACTTAAAAATTCAATACCATCAAATTCACAATAATAGAAAATTAGAAAGCACCATAGTATATTGTTTCACATTGTTCTCTTCAAAAGAGTATTGTTAGTTTTCTTGTTATTGATCACATCAAAAGGAAAATTGGTGGCCACAAAAATGTGTCAATATAACACTACCTTTTTGTTTTACTATAATTGATAAATAATAATAAAATATCACTTAAATCCGAAAAATCACAAAATGCATTCCAAGCATTTGTGGAATCATTGTATATTGTGAGCATTATTTCTTTTTACCTAAAATGAATAGTCATTTCGAAAAAACTAGACACCCACGTAAGTCACTCCTTACTTTTACCTAAAATATTGAATTGTATGCAATAAATAAACATCAACTTTATCCAGAACATGCACACACGCAAACACACACACACACATGGTCTCAAGGGTGGCTTTCTTCTCAATACTTAGGGATGGAAGTTAAAATGGTGTAACCTTGGGAGGCTATTTGGCAAAACTTTGTAATCTCACATTAGACTCGAGGATGTTCTAGATGAGCTTTGTTATCCATTGAATAAATTTGGGGAATCTTACACAACAAAACTAGGTTATTTGTCCTTACAAGCTCGTGCATTTGATGAGGTTTATTGGTGGTGGACAAATCTACGGACAGTAAGAGTACCTTCTAGATGTACTTTATTCATGTGGTTTTGCTTATGAACAGAGTGTTGACCTAGGAGTTACTCCAAATAATAAACAAAATTGGCACAAGTTGGTGCATTCTATGCAAATCTCATGAAGAGACTACCACTCACCTTTTCATGGGTTGCCCTTTTTCAATGTAGGTGTGGAAAGAGGTAGAGTCAATTGGGTCTTCCAAATCTATGGATAAATGTGTTAATGGATGAAAACTTTAAGGAATGGTTCACTCAGAGGGAACTCATAAATTTTAGGGCGATTCCATACCTGGTTATATGGGGGATCGGGTTCACTAGGAGTGCCTGTATTATTTAAGAAAAAAACAAATTCTTTCCTTTCAGGTCATTGCTCAAGTAGTGTCTTTTCAATCTATACTTAAAACCAGTGGCCATAATAGCAAGCAAAGGATCAAGGGTAAACTTCTACTTGATATGTAATATCCTTGGTGTTTCTTTGATGGGGCCTATCAAGGCCTTCGGCAAGTTTGTGCTTTGAGTTATGTGCTCTTCCTTGCCGAGTCTCACTTCTTCACAGCTAAGGCCAATCTAGGAACAAGGACCAATAATGTTGGAGAGTTTAAGGTGCTTCTTTATCTTATGAAGTATGCTTCGAATAAAGGAATCAATTAACTTTAGGTTTTTGGGGACTCAACTCTTGCTATTAGATGGATGAAGGGTTAACTCCAAATTCATAGCACTAGCACATGAAAGAATTATCTAGTCAGTTTCAAGATATATTTGTTTCTCATGTTTACAGAAAACATAATGTTCAAGTTGATTCCCTCTCCAAAGAGGAGCTCCACATGCCTCAAAATCGTATCACTGAAGATGAATTTCTAGGAGGGTCCTTAGTTTCTTCTGGGACTAACAGTCTTTATGAGTTTTAAGTGTATGTGGATGAGTTGCTTTGTACCTATGTTTTCTTTTAACAGAAACTTTAAAATGAGTATATTAAAGAGGTTGTGAACAACCATCCAATACAAAATCACAGGAACTATAAGATTCTAGGAGTACGACAGATACAGAAACAAAACAAGGCCATATAGAGAGCCTTCTAAAGCCATTAAAAGTGCTGTCGTTCTGAGTTTTTACAGACGTAGTATAAATACAGATAAATTGTTGATTTAGAAATATGCAAAAAAACATAAGCTAAGGGAAGTTCATTTCAGTTTGCCCGGATACCCCACAGGCTGGGTGACGGATTCTTCTTCCATTTTCTGAGTGGATGCTCTTGGATTTTCTTGAGCGCGGCTTCCCTGATTCATCTGCTCTTGGATTTTCTTGAGCGCGGCTTCCCTGATTCATCTGCACCAAGTTCTGAAGGTCCTCCTCAATGCGATCATTTTTCCCATCATTTCTTTCAAATTCATATCAGTATCATCAATTCTTGAGTCATGACAACTGGTCTGATAGGAAACATATCGAACATCCTCCACCAACTGTTTAACCTCCTTAGCAGTCTCCCTATTGTCTATAATTCCGATGGCCACAAAGTTTGAAAGGCGATAGATGTTTATCTTTAGGTCAATGAACCCTTCGTCTACGCTTCTCTCAGTGGAGTCAATTCTTCTGCGATCCATTCTCAGCACAGGAGACTGGATTTTTCTGCCATAACTCCAACTGAAACTATGGCTAAAATTGAAACTGTAAGTGTTGCTGCTAACGTAACTAAGAGAGGGAAACGCTCATTAGAGGAAATTTCAACTCAAAATGGGCCTTTTAACTCTAATTCAAATTCCATGTCATCATGTGTTAGCTAATAAAATTGCTTTAAATTTGAAATATCGTATAGGTCTTAAACACTTTTTTAATATAAATTTGGGGATAGGTATCATAAAAAAAAACTACTTTTTTTGTTTGTATTTTCGACATTTCTCCCTGTGTTTTTACTCAAATTTCGATCCAGAGAGCTTATTGGATGCAGAATTAAATTCTACGTCCAACGAGTACCCACTTAGCATTCCTCCTCACATTTTTTCAGGTATTTCTTGTTTTTGGGGTAGCGGGGTCCATCAAAAGTATGTCGAGTGTCATCATCATGTTTTTTCAGGTATTTCTTTTTTTTGGGGTAGCGGGGTCCGTCAAAAGTATGCCAATTGGGTACTCGTTGGATGCGGAATTTAATTCTGCATCCAACCAACTCTCCGGATCGAAATTTGAAGAAAAACACGAGGAGATATGTCGCAAATACAAACAAAAAAGTAGTTTTTTTTCTTTTCTTCCTCCAAAATTAATCAATATTATTTTATTATTTTTTTTAGGAGGCCCATTTTGAGCTGAAATTTCCTATAATGCGTTCAGGAGAGGCCCCTAAGCCCTACAAGGAACCGACACTTGCGATAGAGTGACTACCCAAAACTTCCCCCAGAAACAGTGACGAGAAGCGATTCCTTAGGTCTCCCGAGGGAAAACACTGATTTTTTATGATGTCTAAGGCATATAAGACATAAGTTGGATGCACAGACGGTGTATCGCCCCCAACCTCACC
Source organism: Pseudotsuga menziesii (assembly GCA_001517045.1). Lineage (NCBI taxonomy): Eukaryota > Viridiplantae > Streptophyta > Pinopsida > Pinales > Pinaceae > Pseudotsuga > Pseudotsuga menziesii. The sequence goes on along the minus strand of LPNX010657367.1, from coordinate 350,853 downwards.
AAGACCAAAAAATGCAAAGGACTAAGGGGAGAAGAGAGCCCAATTGCTCACCAAAACCAGAATCTAAGGCAAGAAGATAGACACGCATGAGAAATCAACATGTATGAGCCACCCTTCACCAAGCTCAAAAGGAAAGGAGATCTGCTCCTCATCAAATGAAAAGCCACTAACAAGTAGAAAGAAGAATGACCGACACATAGGTTGGGGAATGCGGTTGAAGCCCCAAGGAGAAGCCATCGTACGCAAGAGCGTGTGGGCATGAGCGTGAGAACTGTGTATGCCATTAAGTATGGAGGGGATGTCGTTAAAAGGAGTGGGAGGTGAATTGAAGATGGAGGGAAGTGGAGTCCACATGTCCCTTTTCAAAGTGCATGGGCTGCCACCTATAATCAAAGCCATGAACACAATGAACCTTTGCTTAATATTTTTCATAATACAATGCACTGAGAATATAGGACCTTGATTTGGGTTAGGGGATGGGTTTAGGACTAGCTTCTTCATTGTTTAGTGAGATGAGACCTTGAGGGAGAGAGGCGCCTGTATTTGCCAGAGCATCTTCTTGGGCATTAATCGCTCTTAAGATGTGGAAGTAGTCGATGCTAGCTAGGAGCGGAAGTTGAGATATCCTGTTATTAAACCTTCTGCATTTGATGGAGCCTGAAGGGTATCCAGATGTCATTTTGAGAATAACATATCGCGAGTCCCCAAAGACTAGCAATCTTGGGATGGCTCTAATGTCTAGAGATTCTAGACCCTATAGAAGTGCCAACCACTCAGCCTCATTGTTCGTCTTGTGTCCCAATCCCCAAGCGAAGGTTTTTACCGTTTGTCCTCTAGGGTTAAGGATGACCCCCCCTCCCCCTGCACCTGCCTCCCCTGGATTGCCTCTTGAGGAACCATCAAAGAATAAGGTGAAAGAATTCTGCTCATAAAGCCATCTAGTAAATTCATCATATTTTTTCCTTATTTCCCAAGGCTGAATGGAAAAAAGAGTTTTGGAATGAGGGGAACTACTGTGAAGGAAGGTGCTACACCATCTAGTAACTTGAACAGATGAGTCTTTCGTTTTAGGTAAACCAATACCTCTTAAAGTCAGTTTTTTCTGCTGTCATACCAATTGTTTTTGAGATAATTCTTTTTAAAACCACTTTCTCACCTTTGAAAATAGATCTGTTCCTGGCCAGCCAAATCTGCCAGCATAAATTTTTGGGGATAGTATTCCACAACCGCTTTAGGATGGGTTTCTTTATGAGGGATCCTGGGAATAGACTGTTCCAATCCACCAGAAGTTGTCCAAGGGAGTCCAGGGGCCTGAAGTGGGTACATAAATGAAGTAAGATGGATCTCAAATCTTGTAGAGAGACGCTACACTGAAGGAAAAGATGGGAAGTTGTCTCTGAGTCAGAATTATATAGAGCACATCGAGAAGGGCCTTCTATTCCTCTTTTGTTGAGGTTTTTAGCAGTGAACAATTTGTTATGCATTAACAACTAGATAAATCTATTAACTTTGGGGATGCAGTCCGGATGCCAGACCTTTTTCCAAATATTTTTGGTAGCAATGGCTCTGTCGGTTTGTAGCAGCTTGAATCCTTCATTGACAGTGTAATTACCATTGTTTCCCCAACTGACAGAACCTATGGATGACTTGCTGATATGATCCAAACCATGGAGGAGCGGGAGTAAATTATTGACATCTTGTTTCAGATGCTCAGGTGGTTGTAGCGATCTCCACCCTTTCCAATTACCATTATGATCCCAATTGGAGAAGTCGTAGAGGTTCGATATGCCATTATCATTATCCACTTGGATAGATCCTCCAGTGCATGGACAGAGGATAGAGGGGGATGCCCCATAATTATTTCATCCCAAATTTTAATCTTATTTCCATTACCGAGAATCCAATAAAATTTGGTTTGTATTAGTTTGAAATGGGCTTTACATAGCTGCCAGATGGAAGTGCCCTTTCCTTCCCAAGGGTGATTGAGGATTTAGACCTGGGCCTCCTTATGTATTTTTTTTCTTATGACCTCTTTCCACCAGTCCTTAGTTCCTGTTGCCATTCTCCAAACCAATTTGGCACCTAAAGATTTATTCATTTTCTCTAGATCTCTGATGCCCAATCCCCCCTTGTGATTAGGGGCCTTAACAGTATCCCAATTCACCAAATGAAACTTTTTATTCTGGACTTTACCTCCCCGCCAAAGAAATTTTCTTATTTCCAAGCAAATGTTGTTTGTGACTATCTTAGGGGCCAAGATCATTGAGCTTGTGTAAATGGGATACGAGGATAGGATTGATTGGATGAGAGTGGTTTTCCCTGCTAAATTGAGCCATCTGGATCCCAATGAATGAATCTTGCTTTTGATCTTTTGGATAACGGGATTCCACATAGCTGCAAAGAAGGATTTTTTGGTGATTGGTATCCCCAAACATTTGAAATGAGTCCAGTCATGATTTTCTTGGATGTTAAGTACCTGATAAATTTCTCTTAGCAAGATGACATTACTGTTCCACCCGTATAGGTGGCATTTGTCTAAATTCGCCATATTGCCCGAGGAGCGGAGAAAGAGATCAACGGACCTGAGGAACTTCTTGGCTATCTGAGGGGATGCACTGCCCATAAGGATGGTGTCGTCAGTGAAAAGAGTATGGTTGATTGGTTGTACCCCTAATTCGTAAGAAATTCCTGAAAGTTGTCCCTCCTCAAGGAGTCTGTTTAATCTTCTACTTAAAGAGTCAGCTACCAGAATGTAGAGGAAGGGGGAAAGGGAGAAACCCTGCCTAATCCCTCTTTTGACTTTGAAAAAATCGGAAGGCCTACCATTGATTAAGGGAGCTATCCAAGGGGAGCTTATGCAGGCTTGAATTTGCTTAATGAAGCTATGAGGGAAATCAAACTTTTCCAGGATCAAAATAATGAAATCATGCCTTAAACGATCAAAGGAATTGGCTAAATCAAGCTTGATGGCTATACCCGCTTCTTGCTTTTTCATGCTTGAATGAATAGATTCCTGGACAAGGAGGATGTTATCACTTATGTGGCGGCTTGAGATGAAACCTCCCTCATTTGGGGATATTAGGGAAGGGATAATAGTCTTAAGTCTAAGGGATAGGACCTTGGAGAAAATATTGTAAGAAGCATTACAAAGAGAGATTGTCCTGAATCGTTTCATAGAGGTGGGGTTGGGCTCTTTAGGAATAAGGGCTATAAAAGTGGAGTTGGTTGCCCCTCCCATTTTCCCTTTGGATATCCGGGATATAAGGCGTAGTAGGCCCTTTTTTATTATTTTCCAGCACATCCTATAGAAGCAAATTGTAAAGCCATCTGGCCCAGGGCCTTTATCTGGGTGGAGGGATCAAATAGCCTTCTTGATTTCCTCTTAAGTGATAGGAGCTTCTAGAATTTTGTAGTCCTCGGGGCTAACCAGAGAGGGAATATCCCTGACCATTTCCCCCATGTCTTCTTGCGAGAATTCTTCTTCATCATTGTAAAGATTTTCAAAAAAACTTCTTACCTCAGATATGATCTTCGCCTGGGCAGTAATGGTGGTTCCATTGTCCTTCTTCAGCTCCCTTATCATATTCCTCCTCTGACGTTCTTTGCACTGATTTTGAAAAAACTTGGTATTTTGGTCGCCTCCCAAAAGCCATAGGTTTCTGGACCGCAACCTCCAGCTTTCTTCTTCCCGCCTGAGGATGGTTTGTAAATTTTTTTCCAACTCAATTTCCTGAAGAAGGAGCTCCCTGGTTACTTCCACTTGTTCCATACTCTCTTGTAGAGTTTTCATTTGCTTGACAAGTTCGATCTTCCTTAATTTGGGTTCCTGATAATGCTTTGTGAGTGAGCCTGAAATGAAGTAGTTCCAGGCATTGCAGATAATGTCCTAGACTCCCTCCGACTCCAACCAGAGATGATTAAAGCGAAAAGGGAGCAGCCCTAGATTCCCCACCGAGGAAAGGTAAAAACATATAGGTTTGTGATCCGAAACTGCTGAGCAAAGAAGATTGGACTCTGGGAAGGATAAGTTCTTGAGGAGGTGGGAGTTTACCAAAACTCTTTCCAGTCTTGCTGCGATGTGGCCCGGTCCAAGCCTTTTATTACTCCAAGCAAAGTTTCCATTTTTTGGTTTGATATCTGTTAAGCCCCATACTGAGGTCAAATCCTTCTATCTTTCTCCAAACGGGTCTCTAATTTTGGAGCCCCTCCTGCGTTCGTCTGCCGAGATAATAACATTAAAATATCCAGCTATGAAACAAGGGGTATGTTTTTCCCCTTCACATTGGTCTTCCAAGAAATTCCAAAAGGTCTCTGTTTGAGCCTGCACAGTAGGGCCATAGATGTTTTCGACCCAAGGACTTCCTGATTTTCCTTATTTTCAAGCTCTACAAAGAGCCAATTCTTGTTTTCAATGGATGAGTGCATTGTAAATTTCTCCTCATCCCACCAAGTGAGGAGGCCTCTTAAAGCACCCGTTGCAATGATAGCTTTCCCTTCACCTTTTTCCCAAAAAAATTTCATAGTTGAAAGACTTTCTTCAGCAATCTTTTTTGTCTCCTGTATGAGGAGGATGCAGTTGGCTTCCATTGTTTTTATTCTTTTGATAACTTCTATTTTCTGGTGACCTCCTAATCCTCGACAATTCCAGGAGACCAGCTTCATTATTTCCTATGCTGGTGAAGCGCCCTTTCCCTCTCCTTTTTTTCTTCTTTGGCTCTGAGAAGATATTTGATTTCCTGTGAGTTCTTGACCAAGAAATCCAAGTTGGACTGCTTTCCTGCCGCCCTATCTCTAGCAGCTTCCTGTTCCCTAAGAGTCTTGTTGGATTTCCTCCCCCTTCTAGACTAGGGTTCTTGTTCTTCATTAGAATTTTCAAAGGTTTCCTCCGAATTTTCTTTTTCCCTCGATCAAGTGATTGAGCCTCCAGTGTTTACGGAAGTTTCAGGTCTTACTTTGGGATGGGGTTGTATAGGACAATTTTGAACCAAAGGTTTGTTCTGATCTATGATGGTTTCTTCTTTTGGGGTCTCCTCCTCCTAGGGGATGATCACTTCCTCTTCCTCAACGGGTTTTTTAGCTTTCGTTTCTTCGTTGGAAAGAACTTGAAACTTATTTCTGACTATGCTCTTTTCCAAAGAGGGGTGCGGTTGCAATGGTACTTCCTTAGCACTCTTTCTTCTACTTGCTACATTCCATCCTTCTTCCGGGTTCTCGTCGGTGTTGGATTTATTTGGTTGTTTAGGAAAAGACTTAGTAAAATTTTCGTATTCATGACAGTACTTGCTACATTCCATCCTTCTTCCGGGTTCTCGTCGGTGTTGGATTTATTTGGTTGTTTAGGAAAAGACTTAGTAAAATTCTCGTATTCATGACAGTACTTGCATTTAAAGGGGATTTGCTCGTAGTCAACTGTCTGTAGATAATTCCATCCATCTATGGACAGGTTGATAGCTTCAGGGAGCCCTTTCTCCAGATCAACCGCAACACAGATTCTTGCGCAAGAGAACATAGGGGCTTTGGGCTCCGATTTATCAATGTATTTTCCTAGTGTATTTCTGATTGTTCGAAAGTCCTCATCGTTCCAGTAGTGAAGAGGAAGATGGGGGAGTTTTACCCAGACCAGAACCATCTAAGGGATGTCTTTTTCTAGGTCAAAGGAAATATCAAGTACATTCCTCTTGGGCCCATAAAATATGGTCCATTTCTGAAAATAAGATCCTGGTCTTCCTTTTTCTCAAAGATGAAGACAAAGTACCCATTTCCACAAGATATTTGTTACTCTTACCCTTGAATGAGGGGTCTCTAGTTTTTTCTAAGCCAAACTTCCATAGATCTGGGGGAAGGCCAGAGACCTGTGAACAAACCGATCAGACCTTTCTTAGATAGTGTCACTGCTTTCCGCTTGGATGCAACTGAGGATAGCTTGACCTCTGGGATTTCAGAGCGTTTCACGAAGCGTGAGGAGGAGGGAACACTGGACGAAGGTCGCGATTGAGAAGCCACAATACGAAGGAACCTTTCTTCGAAGCCTCCAGGGTCTAGATCAGGAGGATCCATGGTTGAAAACCAGAAGCCGAGAGAGCCCTAGCAGGAAGCTGTCGTGCATCCAGCTCATGCAGGAAGCCAACGTGCAAACCCTATCTAGTTAGTTGTACCTATGTTAATACTCTAAATTGTTTTATTTTGTAGTATTTTGATAGTTTATATTGTTGCAAGTGAGCAAATTATTGTTCATAGTCAAGTTCCTTATGGCCTTGTAG
>LPNX010657367.1:278004-344311 GCA_001517045.1 Pseudotsuga menziesii | reverse complement strand
GAGAGAGAGAGAGAGAGAGAGAGATCTACGGATCTTGTTTTTATTGCAATGTTAAATTCTCAAATAAAATATAAGTTTAGAGAGGTCGAATTGAAGAAATATAAAATTTTACAGTTTTCTTCAAAAAAAAAACAAGCAAAGGGACACATATTCATGTTTCACCCCAAAGTGTTTTCTCTCAGTTGAATATATATATATCAAGGCATATTGGTTAGTAGTACTAGCTTAGTGAATTGGACTTTCTATTATCATGAGGAATGTATCTACAAAACTTGTTTTTATTGCAACGTTAAATTCTCTCTCATATATATATATATATATATATATATATATATATATATATATATACAGAGAGAGAGAGAGAGAGAGAGAGAGAGAGAGAGAGAAGACAAATATCTACAAATCTTGTTTTTATTGCAACGTTAAATTCTCAAATAAAATATAAGTTTAGAGAGGTTGAATTGAAGAAATAGAAAATTTTGTAGTTTTCTTCATAAAAAAAAAACAAGCAAAGGAACACATGTTCATGTTTCACCCCAAAGTGTTTTCTCTTCACCAATAGTGATGGTTTACAAAAATATATATATTCATAGCATATATGTCTTGATGATATAGATCTCAACAAGATCAAGATTAAATATAAGTTTATTATTCTTGTCATTGATGAATTATTTAGATGAATTGACTCTTTATTCTTGGCATTGATGAATTATTAGATAAATTGTAGGAAGCAATTTTCATTAATAAGTTGGATCTCCATACAAGATATTATCATATTAGTATGATGAATGGAAAAATCCTTAAAACAACCTTTAGAATACATGAATTTCATTATGAGTTTCTAGTAACACCTTTCGACCTTATTAATGCATCTTCAACATTTCAAAGCTTGATAAATTATATTTTCAAACCCTTCCCCAAAAATGTCACCATGTATATTTTGATATCAGATACTAATTTACAGTAAATCTTCAAAAGAGAATGTACTTCATGTTGACATGATCCTAAAACTATTGGAGTACCAACAACTATATGCAAATCCTTTCAAGTGTGCTTTTTCGAGTTCAGGAAGTGGAATATTTTGGTCATATTGTATTCCATGAGGGCGTCAAAGTGGACCCTAAAAAAACTAAAAATATGATAGAATGGTTTATCCTCGAAATCTTGAAGAATCTTAAGAGATTATTAGGATTAACAAGCTACTAGAACAAGTTTGTTAAGAACTATGGTAAAATAACAATTATTTCTAATATTACAACTGAAAAATGATGTCTTTTTTGGAACTCAAAAAGCAACTCGAGCTTTTGAAAAACTAAAAGATACTCTGTGTGAAACTCATGTCTTGACCACCCCTAACAGAAATAATAATAATAATAATAATAACAATAATAAATAAATTGTGGGGTGTGATACCTCAAGGAAACAAATTGGTGTAATTTCTATGCAAGAAGGGCTTATTTTCTTTGAAATATGCCTACTTAAAGGAAATAACTTACTCAAACCTATTTATGAGAAGGAAGTATTGACCATAATGCATTCAATTAAGCAATGGTTTCTTACCTACAAAGAAAACACTTCAAGATAAAATTAGCTCATGATAATTTGAAGTACTTCTTAGAACAATGACTATCCTCAGAAGAGAAAAAAAATGGGCCACAAATATGTTAAGCCGTGACTTTGAAATTATCTAAAATAGGGAAAGAAAATGTAGTAGCGGATGCACTTTCAAGGAGAATAAAATGGCAATGAGACTAAAGGATATGACATCTCATTAAACAACTACCAACAACTGCCTAGAGCATCAAATAAATTTGTGTGGAAGAATGATTCACTTTGATATAAGGATCACCTATACTTATGTCAAAATTGACAACTCCACTAGAAGGTCATTGTATAACGACACACTTCTCCTATTAGGGGACACTACGGATTTTTGAAAACTTCTCATGGGATTAAATTTTTTCCTAGAAAGGTCTTAAAACAAATGTTCAAAAGACTGTGGCAAATTGTCTAGATTGCCAATAGAACATAGAAGAGTTGATCAAGACCCTAGGTCTTCTAGAACCATTAGTCATGCCAAGTCAGTATTGGGGAAATATCTCAACATATTTTGCCATAGGTCTACCAAAATATGAATGGAAGATTTCCATCATGGTGGTGATGGATAGACTCACACAGTATGCCCATTTTGTGCACTTTCTCATCATTTAAAAGCAAGTATAGTAATTGCAACATTAATGGAAACAATGTAGAAGCTACATGGAAACCCAAACATTGTTGTAAGTGATAGAGATCCAATTTTCACTAGTAAATTTTGCAATAACATGTTTTCTTTTGTGGCTACTCAATTAACTCACAACTCCTCTATCTGATGGGAAAACTAATATTGTGAATAATTTTCTAGAAGGTTAGCTCCATTGCTTTGCATATTATAAACATCAATAATGGAATGGTTTCTTTTCATAGAATGGTGGTATAACACTTTCTTCCATGCATCATTCATAATGTACTCATTTATGGAATTCTATGGGTATCATCCTCCATCCTTCATATCACCATTGAGAGATAAACCTAAGGTTTAAACAGTTTAGGATCACATCAAGCACAAAAACAGGAGGTTCTCCAACTATTGAAGGATAACATTTCTATAACACAAAATAAGATGAAACAACATGCAAAATGACATCAGTGGGGAAAGGAACTTTGAAGTCGGGGGTTTAGTATTTATGAGGTTGTAACCATATAAATAGATGTCCCTCAAGCAAAAAAAGGAAGACAATAAATTAGCACCCAAGTACTAAGGTCTCTCTGTAAGATGTTACGAAGGATGGAAAAATGGCTTACAAACTGAAATTGCCTTGGTATTCACATGTACATTTGATCTTCTGTGTTTCTTGTTTAAAGAAAGTAACTAATGACAAAAATTCTGGTTCAAATTATTTTGCTAAAGCTTGATAAAGAGAGAAAAAACATACTAAAATCTAAAATAATCATCGAAACATGGATCAAACAACTATGGAACAGAGTAATTAGTTAGTACCTCGCCAAATGGAGGAACTTGTTAATAAAAGATGCCACTTGGGAAGATGAGTTCTTTCTATAGAAGCATTTACATCTAATGAAGCATTGAAGGCAATGCTTGTTTTGAGGAACAAGGCACGTTAAGCTCCTAGGGATTGGGTCATTACATTACTATTGTTATATTATTGTTTAGCTAGGTTGATTGTTTGTATTTGTTCTCTCTCTCTCTCTCTCTCTCTCTCTCTCTCTCTCTCCATGGACATCTATAAGTTTTATGCTTTTTGCAAACATAAGGTGTAAGAAGGTTGCCTCTCAAAATGACATTACTTAATATTTTCATTTTTATGTTATTTAGGTTATTTCATCCATGATATTATGAGCCTACATTGAGTTGACTAGGTTGACTTTAACTATACCGAAAATATAATATACAATTACAAATGTTGTCGATTGTGGTCAAATGTGAAGATTATATCCTTAATTTCAACACTTTGAACTAACATTCTCCTCAAATAGCTTCTTTGATATATCACTACCATAAGTAGTAAACTCTATTAATGGAAATGCAAAGATAGATACGTGTATGTATGTACTGTCTCAAAATGTTATGTAAAGAATGTATGCCATGGTAGTGTTGTATGCCATTTATAAATCTAAAATTGTGTCCCCTAAAATTAAAACATAAGACATGGGTATCTTATATTTTATGAATTTAAATTAGTATTATTTTTAATCAAGTCAATTTATTATGACTTTATGTGCGATTAGGAATCTAATTATTTTCTAGTTATGGAAGTGTGAAGTGGAAAGTCATTCCCAATGCACTCACATAAAAAATGAAAAAGAAAAACTTATGGAAAAATCATATTATAGCCACAAGTCAAGAATGAAGCCATCGTGAGTCACAATGAGGCTCTTGAGGCATCATAAGGTCACATAACACAAACAAGCCCAGGAAGTGGTACACTTTCAAATTGAATTTCCAAAAGAATTTGAAGTCTCAACACATATTTTAAAATATATGCAAGCTCAAAATTTGAGAAGCGTTCTCTAAACTCAAGGTGTTGAGGCATCAATTTTGATGTCACTGACAGAGGTACTTTCCCAGTTTTATATGGGCACGTGCCTTGCAATAAAAAAGTATCAGCAAAGCAAATTTTGGGTGTACATTTCCAAGGTAGAAGATTCTAAGTGACAATGTCTAAACATCCATCCTGACTCAAAGGACTCTAAGAAATAGAGTTTGGACACACATCCCAAGGCACGTGATTCTAAGCAAAAAAATCTATGCATGTCCCCAAAGGAAAAAGATTTTACCCAGTAAAATGTGAACACAAACTTTAAGGAAAAATATTTTACACAACAGAATATGAACACGACTTAAGGCATAAGATTTCAAACCATACAATCTTGGCACAATTTTCAAGGTGTAATTTGCTATCAAACATGGTAATAGACAAGAGAATCCCAAGGCTAAAAAAACAGTACGAGCTTTGTCCAATAGAAACAAAACAATGAGAATGAATGGATTTTTTCCTGTTGTTATGAATTCCAATATTAGTTTGTGAACTCTAATTTTTCTTTACAAGAAATTAAAATTAGCATTTTGCACAATAGTTTAGTGTTCTATGTTTTTGGCAGTAAAGAGGGCATAAATATTTATTCATTGAATTGTGATGTAGGAGATGTTGGGTCGATCGCAAAGCCATACAACGGTGTTTAATCATGGCAAATTTGTTTTCTTAAGGTAACTCTAGGTTTTTCTGAATTAGATTGATTTTTCAATGATGCTTGGTATTTTTCTATTGAAAAATTAGCGAGTCTTTCAAATAAATGGTTGAACTCTAATCTAAAGTTCAACCATCAATTAACCTTCTACATCTAGAAATGGTGAATGGATGTCTTTTTCCATTGCAAATAATAAACAAGGGTGGTCACTCGTGAGGACCAAAGAGACCCTAACGATAAAGATTGTTAAGAAGAATTTGATTACAAGAAAAAAAGAAACAATAATTGATAAAGTTGTGAAGGGTGCTCTCATAATGTATTGATGGTTGTAAGAGATGTATGACACTAATAGAGAAATTAGTCCAGGGTTTAGATATTTTGTATCAAATTGTTAACTGAATTTTGTGAAAACACTTTTTTTTTGCTCTAATTCCTCATTGAATACCATCAGGGCATTTATTTCAATACATGTTTAAAAAGGTTCCCTTTTGTAACCCAAAAATATAAAGCATCCCCCTTCCTGCACTCTCTAGTTTTAAGTCCTTTGTTTTTGTAATTCTATCTCGTTTTGACTTTAAATCTTGTTATTTTCGATATGTGTGCAGGTTTAGCCTCGATTCAAGATATTGCAGTGGAGGAGGCTGGTCTTGGAAAAAACTAAAGCTTTTCACCTTAAAAGTTTATTGCTTTCAATAAAAATGGAGGGGGTGATTTAATTTTAGTTGCTTCTTAAAATTCAAAGGTCACTAAATTAGTTGCTTGCTTGCATTAGGAAGATAAGGAGATGAAGACAATTTGGTTGTACTCTTCCTCCCTCATCTTGAAAATTTTGTTACAACCTTGAGTGCCACTTCGAATCCATCGACAAAATATTTAAAAATTTGTGTAGTTGGTTCTTATAGGACACAAAGAAAATAAATTTGAAAGCAACAATGGAGCATATAAGAGTGCCTTTCTATCAAAGATACAAATCAAAGGAAAACATAAGCAAGCATGAACTAATTGCAACATCAAAGGAGATCAACATACGAACATGAAATGTTATAACTGTGGTAAACTTGGTCATCTTACAAATATATTGGTGTGGGATGAACAACACAACCATAGACAATCGTGAAAAAAGCATACCAATATCACAAAGTATGAAGACACCACATCTATTTTTGTGGCATCTCAAGGGGCATGCAGTGTTGCAAATTGACTTTGATTCAATGTCTTTAAAGGTCACTTATTTGTTGAGTTTGTGGAAAATAAACTGAAGTTAAAAAAAAAGTTGATTTCAGAAGCACTTGGTAAATACATTATAATGTACAAGCCAAGATAAAAGTTGATTTCGGTATATTTGGAGCACTTGGTATAAATACATTATAATGTGCATGTTAAGATAAGAGGTAGGACTCATGCTTAAAAATGTATTTTACAGTCCTCGAGTCAAAATATTATTGGATGTAGTGATTTTTAAAGGAAAAAACATACTTTACCACTAATAAACGGAGTAATAAGAAAATTTCATGTTCACTTTAAAAGAGTCTTGTGGCTGATTAGTGGAAGAATCACATGCTTTGTTGAACGATGAAAATAACAATTTATGGGATAAAATGTATAGGAATTTGAATTTTCAATACCTTTCCTTGTTGACAAAAGGGAAAAATTGTTGTTGAATGTCATAGATATGCGAGAAGCAGAAAAAAATACTACAATCCCTAGCAAGGAAATGACACATAATGCCATTTTATTAAGAAGAACCCCAAATAACCAAAGGTGCTTTTGATATTGTCCCGTGAAATACGACTACAGTCATAGGTGCAATGCATTTTATGTTGCTTAATGTTTTTCCAATAAAATGTGAGTTTATTTTCATAAAAAACGAAATTTAATTTGTTTTATGAGTCCAAAATTTTCAAGATAATGTAGAAAATATAATTTGGGAGCATCAAGGCCCTTCAAACAACTAATGGAAATGAATTCAGATCTAATGAGATTTGTTGATTCTTGTAAGCAAGAGGGAATACAAAGGCAATTTTATGCTCAACCATTTAAACATTTTAGTTCCATACCAGTGGCAGTTTTCATTTCAACCATTTTGATGGACATTTTAGAGCATAAAAACATCTTAGTTCAATACGTGAAACTTAGACAACAATATGTTTTGTGCTGGTGACACTTGCCTCTCAGCTTGAAATGCATGCATATCCTTCCTATGACAAATCTCTGCAATAGTATCCATATTAATGTAGAACAAAGTCCTCAAACAACCGGTATCTCATTGTGATTTAGTATGCTTGTATTTGTGAACACATCACTAGAAAGAACCACCACAAGCAAAGGGACCAACAAATCCCAAAATGGGTTTCTTAGGTAAAATCTATGTTGTTACTATATATGTTTGTTTTCTTCAATTAAAGTATAGTCTGAGTAGTATACAAGCAAATTTTTATGCACTATGAAATAGAAAACGGAAATAAACAATTTAATTTCCACAAAATTAAGTCCTGCTAGCGAATGAACTTGGCCTTGAGATGAGTGATTACAAATCAGGTGATTTAGGAACCATGCTATAGGTTTGGAAAAGAAATAAGGCACAACTCAATATTGGAACCATGACATAGAAGTAATAAACCAAAATCAAGGAATGTTACTAAGATCAAATATGAAATCATTGATATTCAGGCAAAACTTTGTAGTAAAGTTTCCTGCAAGAATATCACAGAAAGAAAAAAAGAAACGCCCTCTCAAATCCTAACACTATTGCTTATATTTCCTATTACAGGATATATCAAAAGCAAAGTCAGCAAATGACCATAAAAATGGATTTCAAAAAATGATTGTATGTTGTCTTTTCCCGTTTACTCTTCGAGATCTATTATCTTCATAAGAAATCAGCAATGACCAGGAAATTGACTTTGTAAAATGAATGTATGATGTCCTTTCCCATTTATTCTTCAAGCTCTATTATCTTCACAACTGATGAGTCACCGACTATAACAACTCCATCTTTTGTAAATTAAAAAAAAAATGCCTATTGGCTATACAATAAAAAGAGGTCCATAAAAAGTTCAAACCTATGCTTAATATAAGGACATCATCACATCCAACAATAAGATGTGTCTTAGATCTAATTGCAAAAGTAAGGGTAAAATAAATTCAACGTCTTTTAAAGTGTGTCCAGTCTTTATCTATTTTGCAATTGTCTCTTTACGACAACCCGTATGATGCAAATTATCGTTATGACGATATTACTTTTCATGTTGTCAAGTGTTGTTATAGAAACGTTACTTTTATGTTTCGTCGATTATATGTGATTGCTGGTTATATTCATCTTGTACACCACTTGACCCTCAAGGATGCTAGGGAAAAAGGGATTGCAGGTCTTACTTGGTGTTTATAACTAACATAAACTTTATTGTAACCTTTGTGTAGGTGTTGGCTAATGAAGGCTTACCATAACCATCCTACCACAAGGAAGATCTTATACTAAGTATATAAATCTAATCCTAAGCAAGACAAAAGAACCAAGATCATAACTTACAATAGTGCAAGCATGAAATAAGAAATATGGTGTCGACAAAAGGTAACAAAGGTTGACGATTTAAAATGATTTGATGTTTGAAGTTCTTTAGTGTTAATGTAACAAGTACCAGCCATGTGATGGCTCTAACTCACCAGATGGAAGAACATCCGTTACCTCGAAAAACCCTAAAGATTATGTTGTCACTTGAATCTCGCTACCTGTCTATAGTTGTGTTTCTTCATTGCTTAAAACAAAGAGGAGAGGAATGGAGCCGAGTTCTTGGCCTCGGCCTTCGGCTCTCAAACTATTGCCCTCATACTTGCCTCTCTAAGAGTATTTGAAGCAAAACTTATGGTACACAGTGGCTTTCTTTTCCTCTCTGTAAACTTATAGGACTGTCGGCAAACATGTCACTTGTGTAATGGTGGCTCTGGCTTGAAACGAGAGAATTCATTCACAGCAAATGCTTTCACTCTTTTAGCAGCCTTTTCTATTTATTTTAGGGTAAGTCCTATCTGGAAATTTGCATAAACGTTTCTACTTCGATGGTAACAATATATTTCGGTAACTTAAAAATTTGCTTAATTCAAATTCAGGAGGTCTCGTTTGTGGGTTGTTGCACTTGGAACAAGGTCATCATGGTAGTGGGATCTTGGATTCGGTAAGACCTGTTACCTTGCTTCCCGTGGCTCTGTGACTTGTGGCTTTAGCTTGGGGGACACTCTCCTGACATGGGCTAAATCCCGCATTTCTATTGTGGAATGAAAGTGGTAATTTTCTTTGGTAACGCCTCAAGACATTTTTATATTTGAATTTGTAAGGGAAGTTTTTCGACCATGGTGTTGAAGTGACTATGCAAAATGCTTGCTTTAAAGTAAAATAGTGACAGGATTTAAGTTTGTGATGGTGTGTTTAAATAGTCCTATGACTGTCACTCCAAAATGTAAATATTTGCTTTCCTTGAAAAGAAACCCATGAGGGCTTTTATTTGATGTTTCGTTTATCAGTTTGTAGCTTCGTTTTCTATAAAAAGAACTAAATACAGGTCGAAAGGTCGTGGATATATTTCCTGCATTTAGTTTTAAAGCAGTAAAAAGGGTTTGTAAAAAGTTCAGTCGTGAAGCCATTATCTTGTTCTTTATTTGTTATGAGAATGGGTCGTGAGGCCACTGCTATGTCGATAAAGTGTTTAAGTGGATGCCACTATTCATATAATATTTATTTAAATGTAAGTCATAAAGCTGAGGCGATTTCTTATGTAAGTTTTTCTTCTAATGTATGATTAAATTTGGAATAATAATACTAAGGTGGCCGTCAGCCTGTAACCAAAGCTGCATCCTATCGATAATCTTGATTTAGTATTTTCAGTGAAAGTAAATATATGTATTTGGCTAGGCCATAAGGCCCTTGTATTGTAGCTTTGTTTTTAACCAGCTGAAACCCTTGGCAAGATTTGATTTGATAAACCTAGTTTAATTTTTAAAGCTTAGTTTATATTAACTTGTAATTAGGGTTTTTTAGCCGTGAGGCCAAAGTCATATTCGTTCTGTTCTAAAATTTGCAATTTGATATATATATATATATGTGTGTGTGTGTGTGTGTGTGTGTGTGTGTGTATGTGTGTGTGTGTGTGTGTATAAAAGGTTGAGTCGTAAGGCTTTAGCATACCGGTTTAAGTTCATCGTTGTTTTTCTTGGTAAAACCTTAGTCATAATATATAAATATATCTATTCTCTCTCTTTGTTGAGAGCTACATGTTTGTAGTAGAAGATTTTGAGTCTAAAGCTTAACTGTTATCTAATATGGTAAAGTATATTTACATAAAGAGTCCTTTGAAAATAAGACTTTGTCGAGTCTGTAAGGTTTTAAATGAGGTTCTAAGTAGTTTGAAAACTAACTCTTTAAACCCTAGTTGGGTTAACACTGACAAGGAGAAAAAATATGAAAATGTGATACTGTCTAAGTAAATCTTAGGTATATGAAGTGATAAGAGAAGGATTCGCACTCTTAGTTGTAAATTTTATAATTCTAAGTTAACTAGATGTATTGAGACTACTTGAAAGAGATAATGCAATATATATATAAATGAATGTCCTATCCTATGACTATAATAATAACCCTTAAGACCATTAGAGTCATGAACATTAGAAAACAAATTGTCAAGTAACTGCAACTTTTCCTTTACAAGAAGATATAATATAAAATAGTTGCCATTAAAATCTGTAAATGCTACACACATTTTTATACACAAAATACAAATATAAAAACTAAATCGCAGATAAACAACAAACAGTTAGAACTTGGATAACTTGCAGAAGGAGACAACACCCAAAGGAGACCGTTCCACCCAACCGTCTTCTGAAGCAGCGAAGATTACTTGCTTAGGACTCCTGAGCATGTTCATTGAACCACTAGGACGAAGAGACTATATAACAATTCTCACAGAAAACTTTATGAAACTTAGCACTCAGTAGCAAACTTAACAATTTCATTTTAGCTATCCCCTCATTGAATTCCTTGAGTGCCTGACTTTTCGGTTTGCAGCAATCACAAGGTTCATTCTCTTGGAGATAGAATGTAGTGAGCCTCTTGCTCAATTAGATGGTATTTATAAGATTCCCTAGGTCTTTGGGCAAGTTTTGGAAATAAATGAGCCAGCTGCTCAGTTCCCCCTCTCAAGGAACATGACCACAATTTTAGGTATTTTGCTTTGTCCAACAACTAGGAAGTGAAATGCTAATGCTGCCACTTGTCAAACAGCCTTCTACAAGTGCTCATTCCTCATAGTGGGTCAATGAACAATCATTCAATAGTCTTCTTTGGATATGTGTCTCTTCTATTTAATTATTTAAATAATTAAATATTCAATTACGGTCATGCTTGACCAACTTGGTCATAAAATAATGTTTTCTCTAATAAATAAAAATGTTTAGTTTTTAGTTCTAGGTAGGTTACATCGACTTTTTGAAATACAACTATATGATCATGAGGCTTTTCCAACATCGAAGTCTATCTTCAATATAGACTCATTTGTAACACTTGCAGATTCAACCTGCAGAAATATATGCAAATGAGCATTGCTATGCTATTGGTCCTGTTTGTTTACTATGAGGTAAATATGAACTGCAATGCTCTTGCACTAAAAATGATAGGATTACCATACTCCAATTAGTTTCATATTAGAATCAAACAATTTTTTTAGATGCACGTAAATATTCATTCAAATTATTTCTCATACTAGTTGATACATTGACATACATTGACATAAAATGTGGATGAAAAGTTTCATATTAGAATCAAACAATTTTCTTAGATGCACGTAAATATTCATTCAAATTATTGATACATGAGATAAAATGTGGATGAAAAGTACAATATCAACTCAAATTATCAAATGATTATGTCAACTAGAATTAATGGTACCGAATATGGAGACATGACTGTAATAATGGTACCGAAAATGGAGACATGACTGTAAAAGAATTCAAATTAGCATATAGTTACTGCAAAAATATCTTGAGAGGGGACTGCATTATAACTGGGTAGAACTTATAATAAAGTTACAAGGAAATCCAAGAGGAAAAAAAGTATGTGCACGCAATACACTAGAAATATTCTATAATAAAAAAATCCCAAAATGTAAGAGCAAGAAACGGGTCCAGGCTTCAAATTTAAAGCCTTTAGAGCTCTTCAAAGGCTATTTTAAACGTCATAGAAGGCCACAAGGAATTTTACTATGTAAAAAAAAAATTGTTTCATTTCCAACACTTCAACAATGAAATTGAGTAAGCCTCCGTAAATTTGCAATAGAAGGGCAGCTACAAACTTTTCCTATCCACGGGTTCAGCGAACTATGGGAGAGTCGGGGTTTAGAGTCTTCCTAAGTGCCCTTGAATAGTCGGATCATGGATGAGGATCTCAGTCCCAATCAACACAGACCACGGTGGACCACTAGGCTGCCTAGTGCCAAGTTCACGTGAGTCAGGATTGTGACTCACGATTCGATGTTCAATTTCAAAGCATTTAATGGAATTAGCATGCATTACTGATTCACCAACTTCATTAAATCTTGGTATGAGATGATGCCACCTGCCAACTTGATTTTTCATCCGTCATCTTATTGTTCACTGAGTCACGTGATCTCACAACTTACAAGTCACTTGAGTATTTGAGTATATGATGTGAAATTAAATCCTCATATGAGTCATATCTATAGATGGTGAATTGATTTGATAACCCTCCACTGCAAAGGCTCCGTAAGGAAAAACTAATGGCGTGTTTTTTTGGGTTACAACTTACAAGTTGCAATTTACAATGCATTGAGCAATATTTGCTACATTTGAACCTAACCCGGTCCAATGTAGGGTATGTAAGTTTCCAGACCAGGGTTTCACCCAGTGCTAAACATTTCTATTATGACCACCACAAGACTGGGATGACGGATCTTTGGTAGTAGGCTAGCAGCATGCTGTACCCTTTGTTTGTGCCCATGAATCATATCCTATACTAGTTAGTCCAGGATTCTAGGATTTATTCCAATTTCCATTCATTTACTGGGGTCAAAATCATTTGAATCAGCACTCCCATTCTCCCACGGTCCACCTAGGCTGCTTAGTCTACCTATCTCATCGGAGGAAGGGGGTTAGGCAGTAGAGACAGAGGCAACTGGAATGGAGGCCTAGCCGGAGAGAATGGTTGTACAACATGCATATAGTCATCTCTAAAAGAAACGAAAGAATTTGTCATATACCTAACTGAATATTATCATTACTTAATTTGTCGGGATGCTTACACAGTAACTCTTGCACTCGCTCTGTTTATGAGGGTTTCCTATGTCTACAATGGCTACGATTTAGAGAGGCTCGTTCCCATCATTATAGCACCAGTGAGTTTCTCTTGCAAATATTGCTATTACGTCTCCCCTCCTCACTCACCTCACCTTTTGACTTGAGTCCTCTTCTTTTTCTTCTTCTTCTTGCTCCTGTGGGCTCTCTAATCTACGCCCTAAGCGCCCTCATAGCGTAGAATGATCTCTAAAAGTCTCTGGAAACCTTGGTCAAACAATACCCAGTTTTCCCTCACCTGCACAGATATATCTATGTTATGTAGAAGCAATTATAAAATGATTTTTTTTGTAATCATGTGAAATACACAAACATCCATTCGCCTACCTCGGGAAAGGTAAACCAACTCAAGAGCGTCGGGATATTGTGGAATTGAGATGGCGTTGCTTCCAATCGTCTTTCTGTAGAAGGAAACAATTGCACACTCTAATTCATCGTTGTCTTCTATGATGGGAAACTCGAAGGTTCCACCTTTTTCATAGGTAGGAGCAAGAGAAGCAAAGGTAGAACGTTGGGTAGGCTGGATTGAGCTTCCCCGAACTTAAAGAGATTGGTGAAGTCTGTGAAAAAAACCATTATTTTGGGTTTACGAGTATAGGACAGTTGAAGGTCGGGACTCGGACTCTCAACTCTCCCATT
Source organism: Pseudotsuga menziesii (assembly GCA_001517045.1). NCBI lineage: Eukaryota > Viridiplantae > Streptophyta > Pinopsida > Pinales > Pinaceae > Pseudotsuga > Pseudotsuga menziesii. The sequence continues at coordinate 330,568 of LPNX010657367.1, read as the reverse complement.
CTATGCTTCAGTGTCTCCCTAATTTCTATTTCCTCCAGAAGATTATGCACAACTAAGCTGTCGAATTGGTTGTCGTGAATTGACAGGTATATATAGCATTTTACACAATGTGTAACATTTTATATGTAGATAAAAGTTAAATGTGTTTCTTGTTGGAGTTCCTTTTGGTTCTATAAATATAAGGGTGGGTTTAAAATTTCTCCATCCAAAATGTTGTTTGAAATTTGTAATGTATTGTGTGATTGTGTTTCCACCAGACTAAGTCTCGAATACTCAATAGATGTAACCTTAAAAAACCCAGTATTTAAATGAAATCAAAACTAAAATAATGTATACTTTTCATAGTCTAGGACCACAAATTTGTTTGGACAGAAGAGCAAGAAGAAAGAGCCTTGTATTTGAGTTCCAAATCTGTCAATGTTATTCATCTGTCATGAATTGTAAACATTAGGTTGAAAGAAAGAACAATATTTGAATATAAGTGTTTGAATTGTTCCAATTTCCTTAATGAAATCCAATAGTTGAAAGGATAAAATATTTAACAATCGACACTGTAAATGTTGTAGACTCTGACCCCTTCGTTTTCCTGTCAGACTTCTAATAATGGAAACAAGAAGTACAAATTGTCTACTAATATATCTAAACAAGGGAATCCCTCGACAGACGCTCATGAATGAGGGTCTGGGAGTGCAATGATCTAGCGAAGAACATGATTTGATCATCCTTGTTGTCGCAAACCTCCTAAACGTGTGTTTATGATTCGTCTTCCTTGTTGACTTGTCTAGAAACTAGACACCCAACTTGTAGTGATATTTGTTGGAGAATTTAAAGTTCTTCCTTATAGTGGACTAATAAATACTTAACCTTTGCGATAGGGCTGATAAACTTGATATAGATTGGAGGGACTATCCATAATCTACCTAAAATTAAGGATTTTGTTTGATCACTTCGAATTGGGGTATAAACTCGATATAGATTGGAGGGACTATCCATAATCCACCTAAAATTGGGGCCTTTGTTTGATCACTTTGATTTGAGCATGTGTGGAGGACATAATTCAATTCTAAAAATAACTGTTAAATTTAGGGTTAATAAAAACGTTTATCTGTGAAAGCATTAGCTATTACATTTTGGGGTTTTTCTTTTAGGTAGACCCAATCACACTTGACCAATAGAGCTACCATCAAGCTGAATTAATCCTCCATTCAAAGGTCCTTCCAAATTCCAATGCCTTATTTTATCAACCAGCAAGTATACAGAATTGTCCCTTGTCTAAGTTCAATAAACTATATGCTCCACTGACCCAGAGAGTACATGGTTTACCTCACTAATTCCATGTAAATGTTGAATCACTCCGGATTTCTTCTTATTGTTATTTTTTCCTATACACTGTTTTTAATAAATAATAAAATTTTGTTGTACATTTACAATTTCAAATGAAAAGAATGATTTATTTTTACATGTCAACATTGAAGGTTTCAATTTCTCACAACCCTAATTTGATCCCTGAACGGGTCTTTAATAAATGAATAAATGAGTAATAATGCAGTAACAAATAAAGTAAAATGAGAAGAGAAAATGGAGAAATCGCAGCAGAGTTCTGCCCACAGGTAGGGTTTCCCTAGCCACTGCCCTGCAAGATTGATTTGAAATCCATCCCTTCCAGGACAGATCTGCAAGTCTACGGCCAGAAGAAGAGGCTTTCCAGATCCAAGGAACAATCCATGCCCAAATCCAGAAGGTAATCCACACCAGGGCTTGATCTGCTTGAGTTCGCACCGTTCAAATTTTCTGTAGGTCTACTCACTCGTTTATGCCGCAGGTGAAAGCAGTAGAAAATTGTGGTGAATGAGTTTCTGGCTTGTGAAAAATTGCAGAGGAGGCAGCTTCTGAAACAGAGGCGTTTAAGACCCTCATAAACACTCTCAAACTTACCACAAGAACCCAACCTCATCAACAGAGATTTGTCAAATGCCTGGAGGATGTGCCTCAGTTGGAGCTTTCATCTAAGGAGCCACAAAGAAAAGCCCTTTTACTGCCAGAGAGAGCTCTGATTGGGAAGTTCACAGGCCTCTGGCCTAGGCCCAGAGTTGTTGAATCATGGATAGCAGAATGTTGGGCGCGCCCAGGATACAAAGTCATGTTTCTTTTTTTCATCAGAGAGGATATTTTGTTTTTTTTTCTTTTCAAAAAAGAAACCCAAGATCTGATTTTAAATCCGGTCCTTGCTTCATGGGATCAAAGGCAATCTATTTAGCTCCTGGTATCTAGATTTTAATCCAGGAGGAGATAACTGCAGCCCCCGTATGGGTCAGATTGCCTCACTCGCCCTTAATTTTCTCAAATGACAGAGCTCTCAGAGGTATTGAGAACAATCAATCATTGACATATCTATGGACATTTTGCTAAAAACTGTCCTAAACCTCAAGCAGAACAGCCTCACCCATCTAAACAACAAATCTATTTTAAGAAGGTTCAGATCTAAACAAGAAGTCGATTTTAAGAAGGTTCAGAACATGCACCAAAATTCAGAGTATAAGGAATCACAATGCTCAGAGAGTCGATTTTAAGAAGGTTCAGAACATGCACCAAAATTCACAGTATAAGGAATCACAATGCTCAGAGAACCTGCATTAGGATTCCCCCAAACTGAACCATAATAGACTTGAGGTCCTGGAAAATTTAGAAGTGGAGTCTGAAAAAGCCATCCTCCCTCCCCTCCTCTCACATGGAAGGAAATCTGGCCATAAATATTTTGAAAAAGAATCTTGGAAATCTGGCCATAAATATTTGAAAAAGAATCTTATTTTCTTAAGTTACATTTTGATTAATAATTTGAGATGAGTTTTAATTTTCACTCCAGTGAACTACTTTTTGAGAAATTCAAGTGAGTTGAATGAAATTAATTTTGGAGAGAATTAAAATTGGATTTAATTGCATACATCCATATAATTCATTTTGGGCCCTTGGATTAGATGATTATTTAGCTTCCTCATTTAGACACCAAAAAGGCAAGGAAAGACATTGGTGTCTAAATATTTTTTTTCTATGAGAGTTGGAGAGCAGAGAAGAAAAATTGCAGGTTGAGAGAGAGCAGTATTGGAAAGGTTTCCCAATACCGCACCATAGCAGTAATTGCATTTCTGTACAGCAGGCTTTTTAAAGTAATTCCTGGGCACGAATTTCTAGGCATCCACCACAGTTTTCTGGGCACAAAAATCAAGGTACATTAAAGCAGGTGGGCATGGAAATCGAGGTCTGTACAGTCCTTATGGTAGGACAATGGGCACGAAAAATCGAGACAGCCTGTACATTCATTTTGGGCTAGTTTTTTTGAGGCAGTTGGTTGGCAGAAAATTTCACTATGAAATTTCTGAATTTATTCAACTTTGAGCACTGTGGTGGAGATAAGTTCATCTCTGATTTTTGCTGTACTTTATTTTACTAAAAAAAATAAAATTCTCTTTCTGAACCACAGGTTTTCTGGAGGTTGGGATTTTGCCTGGGTCATTTGACTAAAATTCCGAGTCTAATGTTTTATGTGTGACTGTTTTTATTATTGCTCCTTCTCTAACTCACTCTAATATCATGTAAATTTTTATCTCATTCCCCCATCCCAGTTTCAAGCCACCATTTTCATCATTGTTTAATGCCCAACCCAATTTACTTTCTGCTGCGAATTAAGTCATTTCTCATAAACAAATATGACTGGAACACATGAAAAAATTTTACAACTTTTAATAAGTAGTTTTTATGTATTGTTTTTGTGCCTTATTATGCAAACTATTTGTAAAGATTTATTGATATTCTGAAGAATTTGTAAGAAACTGTAGTGGTAAAAGAAGATGGCAGATTCCTCCTCCCAGCTCTTTGAAGGGAGGAAGCTTGGCCCACTGCTTGCAATCTATTTTTGAAATTTTGTGCTTTCTAAAAGTACCAAAAAAGGCTGCCAAAATTCTTCAGTTTATGCCAAGCCAATAAAAGTGATAAAAAACACCAGAGAATTGGAGAAATAAATGTTTTAAACAAAACCAACTCCTTATTACTTCTTACAACACGTCCAACAACATTGAATCAACCACAGTGCATAATTTCAAATTATAAATAGAATTCTTTGACTTTTGAAAAACAATTGAAATAAAAACTTACTAACTTGAAGAAAGAAACTTACCGCATGTTTAGGGTCTGCTAACACAGGGAAAACTCCTCTGACTGCAAAACACTGCCTTGCCTGCAATAATTTCAGTTTTTCATCAAAATTGTTTTGAACAAGTGTTCTTGCAAATAGAAAAGCACCAGATAAATAAACAGAAAATTGCACATTAATTCCACATTTATTTTGATTTTGGAATTTTATTCAGTTGCAAGGATTCCATCGAACATGATACATAACAAACATACAGAATCAAACAGAAACACAAAAACAATCAACAACCATTTAGAACTACAACATGATACATAATAAACATATAGAGTAAAACAGAAGCACAAAAACAATCAGCAACCATTTAAAACTACATAAACACATTTCATAAATTTCAATAGACAGAATATCCCTACAAGGCAAAGCTATATGTCCACCATACAACACACGGCCCTCCACCCAGGAAAAAATATAATCCTCAAATCCAATAAATGCTATATGTCCACTATACAACACACGGCCCTCCACCCAGGAAAAAATATAATCCTCAAATCCAATAAAATCTGCTTACGATAATAAAAGTACTTTTTCAATTAACCCTTCAAACGCCTACAAAGACATCAACAAACACCTAACAAACTATTCTCAAAGACAATAGACTACCTCATTATTATTTAATTAAATGCACTTCAGTTCTATTATTTTTCTTCATAACTACGACCAATGTTCCCTTGTTTGGAGAACGTATGAAGAAAGGAAACAAAAGATGTCAATATATGATTATTTTGTGTAGGTGACTAGGTCACAAATGTCATTAGAAACATTGACTATTGCATGCCACACCTCATCGAGAAATATATATCATGGAGCCACAGCTTAGGCAAAGAAATCTAGTATATATGCATTGGCTCCCATCTCAAGAGAATTTACATCTTTCCTGGAAAAGCAAACGCCAGCAGCCAACTCTGATTTAAAAGTTGTGATTATACTTAGTTATACGACATCTTTTTCCGAAAAAAAGGAAATGCTTGTCCATATTATGTGGAAATGCTTGTCCATATTATGTTATCAAAAATGCTTCGATCTACCTAAAAATGACCATTTTATAACTAACTTAGATCCATCTTAACTTGGTATTTATTAAGTATAAAGAGATTAAAAAATAGCTATAAATCTCAGTGTTTAAAAAAAATTAAAATCCATCAATAGTAATTTTTTATTTTTACTTTTTACATCATAGCAATTAACAAATAATCAACTTTTATTATTTTATTTTTTATGATAATTAACAAATTCTCATTTTTTATTTATTTATTGTTTACAATAGACAGAGGAGCTCAACCATTTTAGCATTTTAGTTATAAATGTTTTTTTTTTTTACAAAAACAGTTAAAATTTAATTAAAGACTGGCAAATGGGCTGCCAAGGCCTTACAAAGCATAATCAAATTCACTCTTCTGATCTTCCTTTCCTGCTTGGTTCCTTTACTACTGCTGATCTAGATGGTCTTCTTATCCTTAAGCGATTGGGCAAAAAGAGCTTCCTCCATTGACAATAAGCTGGTTTTTGTTTAGAAGTGCACCCCGGTTGGCTTCGGCGTCTGCAAGGCTGTTTAGATTCCTGAGCACATGCTGAGCCTTATAAATTCTGAAGTGAGAAAGGAGAAGGCTGACTTTCCTGAAGATTTGGCCAAGATGAATGTCCGAGGGGATCTTCTTGGTGTGAACCGCTTTAATTATCAGCTTGGAGTCTCCGAAAATATTAATCTTTTGGATGTTCAGATTTCTTGCCCTGATTAGGCCCTGCCACAGCGCCAGAATTTCAGCTTGGTTGTTGGTAGCATGTCCTAGGCCCCATGCAAAGGACAGGTGGATTTTGCCAGTCGGTTCGTAAATAATACCGCCTCCTCTAGCTTGCCTGGGGTTCCCTTTCGAGGCCCCGTCGAAGAAGAGACACCATTCATTTAGCACTGATCTCCATTTAATAAAGTCCATTTCAGCCAGTCTAATTTCCCAATTGGCCTTGTGGGACAAGTACTTGGCTTCATTGCTGTTTTGAAGAGGCTGGAACTCCTTAAACCATTGATCCTCTTCCATAGAGAGAGGAGCCTTATTCCCTTTGAGAGCCTTTGATTTTAAAGCTTCAGACAGCATTGCCCGGGCTTTGATAGCTACTTGAGCTGGGGCCCTGTTTTCATCCCTGAAGACTCTGTTGTTGCGCTCCAGCCATATTTTCCATGAAACGAACCTGGGGATCCACATCCACGTGATTTTGATGAGGTTTTTATTACTCAAATCGTGGGGATAGAGGTAGAGCCAATGACTTACCAAATCGACTGCAGAGCTGGGGAAAGTGACAGCGATGGGTCCAAGCAACAATTTCCAGGCCTCCTGGGTGAAATCGCAGCCTGTGAACAGATGGTCAGCGTCTTCTTCAGCGTTTTGGCACAGTGGGCAGCGTGAAGGGCCAGCGCAGCCTTTCCTCTTGAGCTTGTCATAGGTGAGAACGCTGTCATGAAGCATTTTCCAGGTGAAAAAATCGATTTTAGGGATGGACGGGTAATGCCAAAGAGCATTCCACGGCCCTGGATTGGGGGGAGCCCATGGACGTTCCAGAATTGAAGCATAACCAGCAAAGGCAGTATATTTACCTATGCTAGATCCCCAGCCACGTTTATCTTTGGAATTGGCAGAAATGGGCGATTTTCCTTGGAGAGAGTCCAACAACAGCAGCGCCTCATCCTTTAGCTCGACTGGATATTCTCCCAGGTTCCAGCTTACCCAGGATTTGTTTTCATCATGGCCCCATGAGGAGATATCCCACAGCGTGCTACATCTGTTGCCAGTAAGCCAGATTTGGATATTCCTAAGCTCGGTCAGGCTGATCAAAGGCTGATCTCCTAAAATAGAGTCGTCCCAGATTCTTATATTTGCACCATTTCCAGGTATCCAAGTGAGCTTGGCTTTGAAGTGAGGCAAGACTTTTTTGCAGAGCATGAAGATCGGAGAACCAGTCTGTCTTTTTGGAGGATTATCTAGACATCTTTTCCTGTTGCCTGTGAAGTATTTTTTCCAGAGGATCTGCTTGCTTCAGGTGTTCTTGCCAGAGATCATATTCCAGAGAATTTTGCCACCCATGGCTAGATTTTGGGTGGCTACATCCCTGATCTGAAGGCCCCCTTCAGTCTTTGGCTTTTTTATCTTGTCCCAGCTGACAAGATGCAGCTTCTTTTCATTATTTCGTCCCCCTTCCCAGAGGAAACGCCGGAGCAGCTCTTCGATCTTGTTCGTAATGGTTTTGGGAGCTAACAGAACAGAGCACTGATAAATAGGAAGACTGATGAGGACAGAGTTAATTAGAACCATTTTACCTGCCTTGTTGAGCCAGGATGCTCCCCAAGCTTGGATTTTGTCTTTGAGCTTGTCCAGAAGGGGCAACCAGTGGGCAACTTTAGGAGAGGCTTTGAAAATAGGGATGCCTAGATAGGTAAAGGTGTCCCAGAATGAGATGGCTTCCATGTCAAGGATCCTGGAGATGTTCAGCATTTCGAGAGGGGAGCAGTTCCAACCATAAACCTTACTTTTGAGGAAGTTTATTTCACTTCCAGAGCTGTTCATGTAATGGTCAAGTTCAGATTTGAAGTTCCTGGCTGTTCTGAGATTGGCCACTCCCAGTAGCAGAGTGTCATCAGCAAACTGGGCGTGGTTTACATCCTTGACCTTGGGGGCAATTCTTATGCCGGAGAGAGCTCTGTTTTGGAGACTATTATTCAGCTGGAAGCATAGAACAGAAGCCTGGATGACAAAGAGGACAGGGGAGAGGGGGCAACCTTGCCTTAACCCTCTTGAGGCCTGGAAAAACTTGGTAGGCCGGCCATTGATCAGCGGAGCAATCCAGGGAGCTGAAATGCAGGCTCTAACCCACTTGATAAAATTCTGATTGAACCCGAAGTTTCTCATGGCAGCAAAGAGGAATTCATGCTTGACACGGTCAAAGGCACTGACTAAGTCCAACTTGACTGCCATTCCTTTCTCTTTATTCCTATAGCTGGAATGGATGGCCTCTTGGACTAAAATTATATTGTCCAGAATCTGTCTGCCTCTGACAAACCCACCTTGGTTTTCCGGAATCAGTTTTGGCAGAATTTTTTTGAGTCTATTGGCCATAATTTTGGTTGTGATTTTGTAACCAGTATTGCAGAGGGAGATTGGCCGGAACCTATTGAAGGTCCTGGCCCCTTTTTCTTTTGGAATGAGGGCCAGGAAAGAGGAGTTTGTGCTGCCTCCCAATTTGGAGCAGATCTGAGTCTTCTTGATCATTCTGTACAAGTCCCTTTTGATTATGTCCCAACAAGAGACATAGAACCGAGCTGTAAATCCATCTGGCCCGGGAGCTTTGTCTGGGTCCATGTTGAAGAGGGATTTTTTAATTTCACGGATACTCACAGGGTAGTTTAGCAGCTGGTTGTCCTCTTCACTTATCAGCTTTGGAATCTCTGTGAGAGGGTAGGAGTTCGGATCCACCGGGTTCAGGTCCGGGGCAGAGTAAAGCTTCTTGAAGAAGGAGTGGGCAGCGTCCTTGATGCCATTGGAGTCCTTTATGATTTGGTCTTGCAGCTGAATCTCATTGATGGAGTTGTAGATTTTCCGAGCTTGGGCCTGCTTGTGAAAAAAAGTGGTGTTTTTGTCTCCAGCTTGAAGCCAGAGCGTTCTAGATTTGACTCTCCAATAGGTTTCCTCCTCTCTGCACGCTTTTTGGTACTTCCTTTGAAGATCTGCTTCCCTGTTGAGCAAGTCAAAGGTGATAGGGGACTCTTCCATGGTCAGTTGGTGCTGTTCCAGAGCCTTCTGGCTTCTTTTCCTATCATCTGAAGGGGATCCTAGACCTTTTGCCCAAGCTTCCAGATCAGCTTTGAGCCTTCTTAACTTTCCTTCCCAGACGAAGAAAGGAGACCCTTGAAACGGTTCAAACCAGGATTTGTTCACAATGTCAAGGAAACCATCCTGATCTACCCATAAGGGACTGAAGCGGAAAGGGATGGGGCCTAACTGAACTTCAGGGAACAGGGTGAGCGAAATTGGTTTATGATCAGAGGTATAATGAGCGTGGATCTTGGAGGAAGCCATGAGGCCAAGGGTAAGGAAGGCGGAGTGAATGAGAAACCGGTCTAGGCGGGCAGCAATAGGCCAAGTCCAAATCTTTTGTTGGACCAGGTGAACTTTCCTCTGTCCGGGGGAATATCAACGAGGTCCCAATCCAGCATCACATCTTCCACCCACTCTCTGGCAGGATCCCGGACTATTGATCCCCCTTTTTTTTCTGCTAGGGCTAGGGTTACATTTAGATCTCCAGCTACAACAAGATTCTTAGGGTTATGCTGGTTAAGGAAGAATTTTAAAGAGTCCCAGCACTCTTTTTTTTCCACAAGAGAGACAGGAACATACAGGTTAAAGATACTTACGTAGAGGCCGGAGTCTTTATGGTACAGCTTGGTGAATAGCCAATGCGTGGTGCCTTCTTCTTCTACAAGGTCAAGCTTTGCGGAGTCCCAGAAAGTTGCCAAGCCTCCCGAGGCTCCTCTAGCGCTCACAGCCCTACCTGGGCCTTTCTTCCAAAACGATTTCCTTGCGCGGAGGATAGCTTCTTCCTCCATTTTCATCTCCTGGATTAGGAGGACTTCCGGCCTCAATACTCTTACTAAATCTCTTATAGCTTCTTCTTTTAGGGAGGTGCCGAGTCCTCTGCAGTTCCAGGAGACGTATTGCATTATTTACCTGTTTGAGGGGGATGGCCCCCTTTCGGGGTTTTCCCGATCTTCAACCCGGATCTAGTATTCATCATTTCTGGAATGGTGTGCTGTGAGCCTTGAACTACATCCTTGTAGGACTGTTCTTCCCTTCTTTTCTTTTCAGGTTTCCGTCCCCGCTTTGGTTGATTTGGAGAGACGGACGGGCTGCTTGCTTCAGTATCACCCTCCTCCGAGGAATCAGCTCCTGTTTCCGAGCCCAGGCTGGAGTGATCCTTTGGAAGACTGGAGGCAGACCGGCGGAGGCCAGAATCGCTTGGACTATGTGACCCTGGAACTTCACCAGCTTCTGTTCCATGTGCAGGGTTTTGGACCTCAATGGAAGTTTCTTGAGGGTTAGGCGCAGAATTGCCTTTCTTCGGTGGTTCTTGGATCGTTTTCTCCTTATTTTTGGAGTTGTTGGAGGTTTTCCCTTTCTTTGCCTTCTGCCATCCTTCCAGATCTTCTTTTTCAGCAGTCAGTTTGGGGCAGTATCTTTGGAAGTGACCGTGCTCTTGGCAGTTCCTGCATTTGAAGGGTAAATGTTCGTAGTCCAATTTCTGGTAGTGAGTCCAGGATCCAACTGTGAGTTTTACTGCTTCAGGTAGGCCGGCTTCAAGATCCACTTCAACACAGATTCTGGCGCATGAGTATTGTCCTTTGTTGTCAGCTTTATCAATGAAATGGCCGATTCCGTTCCCTATTCTCTTCAGAGTTTCAAAATCCCAGCAGTGCATTGGGAGATTGGGGAGCCTGACCCACACCGGCACCTCTTTGGGGAGATCTATCGCGGGGTCAAAGTCTGGCGTCCATTTGTTCAGGTATAGACCTTGCGTTTCCATGAAATAGGGACCATTCCTGAAGACTAAATCCCGATCTTCTTCAGAGATGAATTCAAACACGAAAAAACCTCTTCCGACGGGGTAGCAGGTTACTCCTTGTTTCAGATTGGGCTTCCAGTTCCTCTCGATCCAGTCATCTGTGGTCTTGGCTGAAGGCCATAACCCCATGAACTGGCCCACCAGGCCTCTTTTAGCCAGTGCCAGGGCTGTTTTCATTGGCTTTTCTTCAGGAAGGGCAATTTCAAGGATTTCCTCCAGCTTTTTGATGAACTTTGGGATGACCGGGGGAGAGATCTTTTTTCCTCTGCTCTGGAGGAGCCTTCTGAAGGCATCCTCATCCGAGATCGAAGGGGGGGGGGCGTCCTCCCCTCCCCCAGGCGTTGCCATACCCACACAACGAGCCTCAGCTCGTGCTGAAGACCAGATCGAGCCCTAGCTCGCGTTGATCAGCTCCTCACGCGCTGCCTCCTCACGCCCGCTCCACAGTTGTCTACATTCACAGTGCATCTGTGTTGATATAACGCACCGGTGCGATTATGCCATTTTAGTTATAAATGTTACCCACCCACACATAGTGTATTCAGCAACAACACATCCCTAAAATGCTCTGGCAACATTGCAGCCACACAACATGTTTAACAGTTTTCTGCTTTGGGGCAAATCAAACAGCAACAATCTGCAAGGCCTGATTTATGAACCCTATAAATAACTGGTAAATTGTTGTTGAGCACCAGCCACCCATGCAATTTACACTTGTGGAAGAGTGGGATTTTCAAATAATGGCACTACCTAAGCCAAATTTGTTCCCAAATGTTGCTGTACATCCAAGCCTACTGCCACTAAGGTGGCTATATATTGAAAAAAAACAGAATATGTTGAAAAAAAACAGGGAAGGTTACTGCCACTAAGGTTAGTGGGAATATATATAGAGAAAAAACAAGGAGAGCTGTAATTTTTAGTGTGGGAATATATAGAGAGAAAAAACAAGGAGAGCTGTAATTTTTAGTGTGGGAATATATATATAGAGAAAAAACAAGGAGAGCTGTAATTTTTAGTGTTGGAAACATTAATTCTTTAGGGTTAATTATTATTGTATTTTGTGTTACTATTCATATGACTGGATACCAAGAGTCATGGTGAATAAGTAAAGTCTTTAGGGAGCCCAAAAGACACCTCAAAACATAAAACCAAGAATCATAGTGGTTGTATTTAAATATACATAATTGTTAATGAAAAGCAATTCATGTTTATCTTGTTTACTGTGTATTTATTTTTCTCACTGTGTTCCAACAGTAGTATCAGAGCGCCCTGTAGTTCTTAGGGCCTGTAAAGCAAGCATTCATTTCTTTGAAGAATGAGCAATCGGTTCTCATCCAAAATATGGCATGGAAATGCAGTCAGCTTGATGACTAAATGAGCAGTTTCATTGAGGTTATCTTATTATATTTACGGTGTTTTATTATATTTCTTGACAAAGGTTAATGTCGCACGTGAGATAGACTTATTGCTGCATATATTTCTGTCTGTATTTTCTCCGTGTTCGTGGGTTACTTCCTCTCTCGCTTTTCATCTCAAAATAAGTTTCCAGAAACTTGATACCAATAAAGAGATTACATCAACAGTATCCCAACTAAAGGACATTAGGAAATAAATAGTAGTAGCATAATCTTTACTCAAAAATTCATGATAATAATTTACAGTTTATTCCATATCTGAGTATTCTACAGCGCTTTGAATTCCAAATTCCCGAATCCTAATGTTCAAGTTAATATCCTCCAGTTCTTTGACGGTCTTAGTGGTGAGCTTGGTTGTGATACTTGTCGTTAATAGGCCTGTGAATTCTATCATTAACGGGACTTGGATCCATTCCATAATCAACATTGGGCCTTCTTGCCTCCCTCCTATAAATAGGACTGACGGGTCGATCATAAACTGGGCTCTATGCTGTGGGAAGAGGGAGCGAAAAAATTGAAATTTTGAAAAGTTTTTCTGTTTTGGGAGCTTTTTTTGTTTTGTTTATATATAATATATATTTTAATATGTTTTGATGCGTATATTTAAAAATAAACATGTATAATGTTAAATTAGTTACATAAAATATGAGAGCACAGATATAATCATTTAGTGTACATATGTTATCAATCATCATAGAGCTATAAGTTATAACATAGTCATCAAATTATCAATCATTAAGAACATCAACTTTCAAGTTTAAACATATAATATTTGCAATCAACAAACTCTAAGAGATAACATCAACCATGAAATGAAACAGTGCATCATATTCATTACCAAAGAGTTGTAAGATAAAGGCAAAGGTCCTACATTTGAAGACCTACTAGTGGTTGGGGGTGTGGCATCTTAGTTGTATGAATTTGATCACCATCTTGATCACCCAAAAGTTTAACCTCCAAGCGCTCTAATGCTATGCTCCATCCTCTAAATTAGTCTTCTTTGGATTGTTGTCCCAAGTCAAATATGTTCTATCATTTTTTGCCGCATCACAATAATGGGGCAAAAACTGTTAGATTTTCTTAAGATTATAGCAGTATATCTTAATTGCATTTATCAATAAGATCACTAGAAGATAGACACAACACAGAACAATTGAACACGCATATTTTTCACCTGGGAAACCCAAATGGGAGGAACCCAACAACCTTTGTCTAGAGATAATAATTCTAAGATCAGAGTACAATAAAGAAAGAGGAAAAGAAAGGAAGTATATTCCAAAGATGGAAACCCCAAAAACAATCTTCTGCGCTAGTATATGCGAACTTCTGTTGTGCTGCTGTGTGGAATAATGAGGAGGGGTGCCTCCTATTTATATAGATTTTCACTAATATTTTAATTGGGGCCGACTTCTCTCAGGGGAGCAACATAATCTGTATTTTATAATTTTTATTTTATCTTTTCTTTGCTTGCTTTTCTCCCCAAGGTCTACATTATTCTTCTAGGGTTTGTATGATTGATTACAATAAGTTCATATCTCGTAGGAGGTACAATACAAGAACAATAAGAATAGCTTCTAAAGTTGCACAAACTCCAACACTTCCTCTCAACAAGGAAGGTATTCTTCGGTCTTCATCAGCATCACGATCATCTGGTTTTCATTTGTACATCTATAATGTCTCTATCATCTCTACACGTACTGAAGGTTGTCTTTAAGAAATGTTGTTATGAATTTGTTTTATCTGGATATCTGAGAGAAAATCTCATGATACCTATCTGTCTCTACTGTCGATGGAATACTTCCATGCCTGTATAGAGATTCTAGATGAGCAAATGTGTATGACCATCTACTACATGTTCGTCTCATCTGTCAATGGAGTACTCCCATACCTGGCTGAGAACCTGAACGAGTAAATGTGTACAACCATCTACTACTTGTTTGTCTCATCTGTTGATGGGATACTCCCATGCCTAGCTGAGAACCTGAACAAGAAGATGTACTTGTGCAATCACACAGCCATCTACTACCTGTCCGACTCATCTGTCGATGAGATTTCTCCCATATCTGGCTAAGAACCTGGACAAGCAAAGCCACATGTGTGAACCCGACCATCTACTACATGTCTGTCTGATCTGCTGATGGGATTTCTCCCATACCTGGATGAAAACCTAGACGATCAGAGGTACCTCGAAAAAAGTATGGTAAATGTCTCTCAGTCATCTCTCCCTCTCAAGGAGGTTTGCATTCTCTTCTACTCCAAGTCTTCCACGAAAGTATTCAAACTTCACCCTGAGAAGAGGCTTGGTGAGAATATATGCAGTCTGCTCATCTATAGGAATATGTTGTAGCTCGATCGCACCTTTCTGCACCATATCACGTATGAAGTGATATCGAATCTCTATGTGCTTCAACTTGTTGTGAAAGAATAGAACCATTATGGAGCTGGTGCGCAGCATTATGGAAACCATCCATTTTCCAAATGAATATTGGGTTGAAGCAGTCACAATGACTATATATATTATGAATCGGTGTCCGACAATGAGTGTGAAGAACAAAGTCCCTCGAGAATCTTGGACAGGCATGAATCACAATGTTTCTCATTTAATTTTTTTGTTGTTGTGTAGCATATGCTCATGTTCCAGATAAGCTGAGAAATGAACTAGACAACAAGGGACATAAATGTATTTTTGTTGGTTACACTGAAGACACAAAAGCATACAAGTTGTATGATGCTGTCACAAGGAAAGTGATCATCAGTCGTGATGTTCAATTTTTTAAGAACGAATCATGGGATGGAACTGTCGAGAAGAATGCCAATATTGTGTTGACTGTCGAGCATGATGACATGATGGAGGAAGTGGTTCAAACACCACATGCAAGTCAATGGGAGAAAACCTAGCAACCTTCATATAGAGATAATAATTCTAAGATCAAAGTACAATGAAGAAAGAGGAAAAAAAATGAAGTATCTTCCAGAGATGGAAACCCCAAAAACATTATTCTTCTCCAGTATATGTGAACTTCTCTCTCCCATAAAACTGCAAACTTCTCTTGTGCTGTTGTGTGGAATAATGAGGAGGGGCACCTCCTATTTATACATATTTTACACCAATGTTTTAACTGGGTCCGACTTCTCTTAGGGGAGCAACATAATTTGTATTTTATCTTTTCTTTGCTTGATTTTCTCCCCAAGTTCTACATTGTTCTTCTATGGTTTGTATGATTGTTTACAATATTTTCATCTCCCGTAGGAGGTACAATACAAGAACAATAAGAATAGCTTCTGAAGTTGCACAAACTCCAACAAAAACGTCAATTTGTAGTGCACATAAACCAAGCTTTCTTCTCGATCTACATTCAAATTGTTTCTTTTCACATTTTGGATGAAGTTGTAGGTGCTCCAACACCTCTCTATAGAAGAAGTGTTAACAACCTATGAAATCACCCTCATCGCCAATGTATGTCGATATGTGGTAGAGGAGCAATAAATGTTCCACCATTTCGATAGGACTCAACCGATCTCCATCTTTGGTTGCATGTAGGTCACCAAATATTCCATGTTCACTAATGTATTTACTCAATTCAATTAGTACTTGAGCACACTCCTCTACCCGATTTACATTCAAACTGTTTCTCTTCAGTGTTCACATTGTGGATGAAGTTGTAGTTGTTCCAACACCTCTCTACACAAGAAATGTTAACAACCTAT
This sequence comes from Pseudotsuga menziesii, assembly GCA_001517045.1. NCBI lineage: Eukaryota > Viridiplantae > Streptophyta > Pinopsida > Pinales > Pinaceae > Pseudotsuga > Pseudotsuga menziesii. The sequence continues at coordinate 314,635 of LPNX010657367.1, read as the reverse complement.
GAAAACACCCTCACCACCAATTGTTCGAGCAAGGTCCCGCAGCTACAGAAGAAGCTGCTAGTTTTGGCGGAAAGAAGTTAAGACAGAGCTACGACGCCGTAGCACGTTTCCAGCTGGAGAGCAGAGCCGGAAACCATGACTTTTAAGATAGAAAAGTCAAGAAGGCAACGGTACCTGAGCGGCCGAGAAGAGAGAGCTCAACCACTGCATTGAAGGCGGCGGCGGAAGACAAGAGGGCTCAGCGACCCTCATAAAGGAGAAGGAGCGACGAGGCTGAAGCATTGAAGGCGAAGGACAGAAAAGCGAAGCGGTGCATAGTACCCATGATCAGTGCCGGGAAGCATGGAAGACTGCAGAGAGCTGTGGTGTGACGGAAAGCGGCTACCTCAAGTACAGATATGGCCGACTGTCACTAAGTTAGGTTTTGGGTTACTGTTGGGACAGGCCCACAGTGTTGTAATGGCACGACCTTTGGGCTGCCTATATAAGAATGTATTTTGTATTGTAAAAGGGTTGGTTAGTTGGTTGGCGGGTTGAAGAACTAGCTAGTCATTTTGTTAGTAGCGTTTTGCAGATTATTAGGCTGTTGTAAAAGCCTAGCTCCAGTTCTGTTATTAGCGGTAGCAATCTTACGGTAACCAGTAGCTGGCTTAGAGAACATGTATGTAAATATCCGCAGGGATCGACAGAGAGGGAAGAGTATATTGTAGGAGAGCAATATAGAGAGAAAAGAGATCTAAGAGAGAAGATCTTAAGCTGCATATGCGGTGCAGCAGAACTGTGTTTTACCTTCCCCTGAGCTATAATAAAACACAGTTCTGTGGACGTAACTTCCATCCTGGAGGTGAACCACGTTAAAATCAGTGTTATGCGATTGGTTTATGTGTTATGTTTACTTATGCATTTCTCAGTCAGTTCATGGACTTTGTTTATAGTTAATGAGTGAATGTGTTAATCAGTTCACTGCAATATAGAAGGATATATATATAGGTTAACATATTGGCATGCTGTCTATGGGTCATTTATGCATTGCGTATAACAGTCTCTATTGCTGTATCGAATAGCCTTGTATGTTAAGTCTTGCACGTCGACACGAGCAACGCTAAGTGCGCTAAACCGCGGAGGTAGGATATCACAGAGAGGTGATATCGCACCGGTAGAGAAGCTGCGGTGCGCGATACCGCAGGTGAAGGACTTAGCGTTGGGTGGGAGCTGCGTGTCGCACCGTGCGTGGCGATGCGATAAGGTTGGAGATATCGCGGGAGGGAGGAAGTGCGCGCCGCAGGAAAGGATCGCGCGACGGTATAAAGGAATATCCTGTGGATAGGAGAGCTGCGAGACGAGGAAATCGCACGACGCGAGCAGGAGATCGCGCGACGCGCAGAGGAGAGACCGCAGCTAGGGGAGCTGCGAGCCACCAGTGGGATTGCCACAAAACCTGGTCCAAGACACTTGAGTCCTTGGCCAACCCATTAGAGTCACTTCGGGTGAGACTTCAGGCCGCTTTGTGGTCTGTCGCCAAAAGGGCCAGTGATCTAGGGGTGTTGTTGGTTGATTATAGTAAACCCGGGTCTGCCCATAGCAGCCAACACCAATTTATGCAGATATGCGGTAGAGGAGCAATACACGTTTCACCATTCGATAGGACTCAACCCATCTAGATCTTTGGTTGTATGCAGATTACCAAAGACTCCATGTTCACTAATGTATTTTCTCAAAAATCCACTTCGTGCTTGAGCACACTCCTCCTATCAGGAACCAACTTGTCTAATGCAAGCATATACCCATTCAGCACCTCTGGATCTATGCGTGGTTTTCTCCTAACTCCACCCCCTGGTGCTAGTTGGTCCAACCAATATGGAGAATAATGTTTCATTGTAAGGAGTAATGACATATGCTACGGCATGGAGTGGAACATTTAGGTAGAAAAACTTTCCAATGCTTAATAAGTGATTTTTCTTGATTGAAGGATACATTTTTATCAAGGTCTTGACAGAGGAGTTCAATCAACTTCAACAATTAAGCATCAACACCACCAACATCAAGGTACATAGAGAGGTTGATGTGCTTGATTCAATTCCAATCCCTTAACCTCATACATGATATAATCTAGTGGAAATGTTGCAATCCTGAAATCCTGAAAACTATTAAGTCTGCCAAATTTTGAATGGGATCTAAAATTCTCATTTTTGCATATGAAGTCCAATGAGGTTGGAACCACTCTCAAACATCCTGAAACAATTAATGGTAATGTTAAAAATTTAAGTAAAAGGATATAAAATGAATGATAAGGAGAATACCATATAATACATCCCCTAAATGAACCCTAACCATGTCCAAAAAATCAAGTAAAATCATGTCTTGGTTACAAAAACAAAACAAAATCACCTCAATCCCTGGGAGCGCAGAGGGAGCGATTAGGGAGCGTTTTTTTTGCTCTTGGGAGCACTTAGGGAGTGATGTGGAAGCGCTTAAGGAGAGAAGCTTCCTCATCTCTCCCTAAGCGCTCCCAAAAAACCCAGGAACATTAGGGAAGCGCGATTCTAAAAAATGCTCCCAAGAGAAAATGACCAAGAATCGTGATTCCTGATAGTTTCCTCTGGGAGCGCGAATCAAGAGATAAGCGAAGAGGGGAGGGGGGATGCTTCCCCGCAGTGTAGATACATACATTCTTCTTACTTAAGTACTCGATTAGAGAAATAAGCATCCCATTACAGTCTGATGAGTTTACACTTTCAAAGCAAGTTCCCTGCCTACATACACTAGCCAAGTTTGGGCAGGAGATATACATGATTTTCATAGTGTCTTAACAAACCCAAAGACCATGCTTACATCCTTATTCTCCTTGAGTTAAGATATTATCATAGATTCCCTAAACCATTATATTAGCCCCAATACCCAGAAAAACTACACCAAAGAAACCACTCATGCCAAACACCCCATAACAACCTTTTCGTCACCCAAATATCTGAACTTCACACTATGTCTTCTCAATCTTCAACTAATCTTTATTGCAAGATAAGTGTATCCCCACCATACACCCCCTGCCTCCATGACATTTTGCTTCTTATCTCATCATCTATCATGCCCTCTTTTCAATACCCTCTAACATAATTGCACAAATTATGTTTAAACTATCACTAGAGTCAAGTGTTAAAGATAGTGCAGTTGCGAGACTCATTCTTTGAATGGCACCCTAGTCAATTAACTAGGGTTCCTGGTCAGTTAACCATGCGGAGTAAGTCTCTAGCAGGTACCCTAGGGCCCCCAACAGTCTGTTGGGATTCTTGGTATGGGACCAAGTAGGTTGATGCCATGGAAAAGTCCCTAGCATGTGGCTAGGGCCCCTATCTATGTATAGGGCATTCTGGTCAAGGACTAGACAATGTTTGGTCATAAGGACCAAGCAGATCTTGTGGGATAAGAGAGAGATTCTTGGTCTAGGACCAAGTAGGTCCTATAGGTGTAGTCCTGGTCAGTTAACCAAGATTATTATGTGTGATTTCCTTCTCTCCTAGGTCTTCGAGATGGTTAAGCTAAGTCGTATTTTCAAGAGACTGCCACCCCTTGTGGAATTCATGAAGCAATTGTCCTTAGGAGTAGTCAGGGGGACCAGAGGATCACGTAATCAAGTTTGGACCTTCCTTATATGGTGATGATAAGAACTTTCAGTTAGTGTATGGAACACTTGTACATTTGAGAGAAAGAAATAATTTGTTCTTTCTATAACATTTATCTCTCTCTCTCTCTCTCTCTCTCTCATATTTGTACATGCTCTCAGGGAAGGGCCAGATGTGTTCCACTTAGTGACTTGTCTCTAAGAGACAAGGTCTGATTTGAAAGTAATTTCGAGTATAAGGAAGGTTCAACTCAGTGCTATTTGTTTTGTTAATGTACTATTGATCATGATTTTTATTAGTACTGCTTTTACAGTGTGGTTTTGCAGTTGTTATAGTTTGTTCCACATCCCTACTTTGACATAGTGATCTTTAAGGGAGTGTTAAAGTTGAAAGAGATGAAAATTAGATTTTTTGTTACACTACCACTATACTTTTTATTTTAGTATTATTTGCATTAAAGTACAAGTTGATAGAATTTTATGAAAATCCTAAAACTTCAACATGGTATCAAAGCTTGGGGTTTGGCTAACTCTGATTTTAGCCTATCAAAGTCTACATAGATCCTAAGGTAAGGATTTGAATATGAGGAACAACATACTAATCAGAGTTGGATGGCCACATACAAGGATGTGTTTATTCTAGTACCTATGGTACTGCTAGTTTATTCCCTAAACATGGCATCATAAAAGAGATGATGGAATTATTACGTTGCGGACTTGATCCCTTAAAGAAGTATGTCAAGTATGACTAGCATTCCTAGAAGGTTTGACTCAGGTATGTATTTCTGAGTTGAGTAAGGATCCTAATTAACTCTTTATGTGTTTATATCTTGACTTGATCTTTAGTAATCATGGGTTTGCATGATCATGTTACCTTCCAGTTTGATCATTTTTCTATGTAAAGAGTTTTGTGATTCATTGATTAATGTGATCTGAGTATGCAAGTGCAAAGAAGTTTAGAGTTCATCCATGTATAAATTTATCATGACCATATGTGTTGAATTCCTCATATCCAGGGTTATGATCTAACCTAGATTGAGCTAATGAATGTGTGATACTACACGAGGATGATATGATGATGATGCCATTGCACACTTTAGAAGTACATTTCCAATATAATGACAAGATCAAGATGCACACTGTGAGTTCCGCATATGGGTAGATATAAAGAGGGAGGGCTTTCTATCCCAACTCATTTGATTCTTTGTATTGTCATGGTGAAACCTATTTTATGATATGTTGGATATATTTGATTTATATGCTCTTGATGGGATCTAGAAGAATATGGATGGATGCTAAGACTATGTCATTATTTGAAATTGATATTGGTTATTGCTGACTATCGAACTGATTTTTTAACTTGTAGGAAAGATCCACAAGAGGAGGAGGATGTGACTTGCTCTAATGACAAGTGATGAAGTCTGCAGATCCTATTTATCCTCAGAGTTAGATACACAGTTCCAGAGGGAGTTGAGTGCTCAGATACAGAGGGAGTAAGAGGCCCCATGGGATGCAGGACCAGTTATTCTAGATGTTCATCTTCCCAAGTGTCAGCATAGATTTAGAAAATGAGAATCTGCCACGTTAGAGTGGAACAACTGGTAAGTTCAGAGATCAAGAGGGATCCAACTATGCTCCTCAATCCCGAAGAGAATGGGATCGCAAAGTAGAGATGTGATATCCCTTGAGAAAGTTGTTTCTCGTCACTTCTAAGAGACTCCCAGTGAGATAGACATGGAAGTGAACCCAATCCACGAGTCATCCCTTTCAGATAAGCAAAAGGAGGAGGTTAAGGAGTATTCAATTGATCTCTTTGAGACTCCTATTGAGAGGTTTCAATATTTCTCTAGTTTGATATCTCAAATAAGCCATGCCATTGATTCAGAATCCTCCATTTATGAGGAGGAATCCAAACATCAAGTTTGGAAGATGCTAAATGACGCATGGAAAGTGGTTCTTAGACAACAAGGGAAGTCAGTTATAACTTCCAAGAAGATCTTGTTGATAATTAGAGTTGTTTAGAGCTCCTAAAAAATCCTGTGCTCTATGATAGGTTGAAACACATTGAGAGGAAGTATCACTATGCCAGGGACATGGTGCAGTATGTTCTGTCAAGTAGATAGATTACCAATGTGTTGCAAGAGACATTCTTTGAATGGCACCCTAATCAGTTAATTAGGGTTCCTGGTCAGTTAACCAGGAAGAGTAAGTCCCTAGAAGGTACCCTAGGGCCCCTAACAGTCTATTGGGGTTCTTTGTCTTGCACCAAGTAGGTTGATGCCATGAAAAAGTTCCTAGAAATAAACTAGGACCCATATCTATCTCTAGGGCATTCTGGTCAAGGAATAGACAATGTTTGGTCATAAGGACCAAGCAAACCAGGAAAGCTGAGACAGAGAAATCTTGGTCTAGGAGTAGGCAAATTCTTGATCTAGGACCAAGCAGGTCCTACAAGTGTAGTCCTAGTTAATTAACCAGGTGGATCTTGGTCAGTTAACCAAGATGATGATCTGTGATGTCCTTATCTCCTAAGTCTTATAGATGGTTAAGCTAAGTCGTCTTCTCAAGGGACTAGCCACCCCTTATGGAACTCACGAAGCAATTGACCTTAGGAGCAGTTAGGAGGACCAAAGGATCACATCATCTAGTTTGGGCCTTCCTTATATGGTGATGATAATAATTTTCAGTTAGTGTATGGAACACTTGTACATTTGAGAGAGAGATAAATAAGTTGTTCTTTCTACAACATTTATCTCTCTCTCTCTCTCTCTCTCTCTCTCTCTCTCTCAAGTTTGTACATGCCCTTAGGCAAGGGCTAGATGTGTTCCACTTAGCGACTTGTCTTTGAGAGACAAGATATGATCTAAAAGTATTTCTGAATACAAGGAAGGTTCAACTTGGTCCTATTTGTTTTGTTAATATACTGTTAATCATGATTTTTATTAGTATTGCTTCCAGCATGGTTCAAACTGTATTCATCTCCCCATAAATACTGGGGTAAGGAAACCCTCATGGGGATAGGAAACACTCTAGGAAAATATATCAAGAGTTCATAAATCTCCAAAAGGGGTCATTACACATCCTATGCTTGGATCTATGTCCACATGAGTGTAGCCAAACCATCCCAGAGGCGATCTGCCTCATCTTTCAAGCTGAAGAATGGGTCCAACCCTTGGACTATGTGCATATCCCCTTCACATGCAAGCAATTCCATGGAGACATAGTGTCTTGGAAGTAGAGCCTTCAGAGTTGCCTACAAAGATAAATAATCATTCTATGATGAACTCCTTTGTTTTTTTTCTTTAGAAGAAAGTATTGACTTTGGAGAAGTATTGAAGGTGGTTGAAGGCTACAGCTTTATATGTGAAGACCCAGATGAATGTCAGTGCTCAACTACTAAATAAGAATACACTAGTAGCTCTTTAGATGAAGAAGCACAGGTGGATACCCAAGAGGATGAAGACTATGCACTATACCTAGCATGGAAAAATTCAAAGAAACACCTTATGAAGGTGGCCACCCTAGGATAAAAGGATGATGCAATAGTTCACACATGGTAGGAAGCAAGAAGACGAGTGTTTAGATGTAATATGATCGATCAGGAAATCGGGCATTGAAACAAATTGAGGAAATGGAAGAAGGACCAGCAAAGAAATCATTTGTAGATACTTTCTTGGATAAAGGAAAATAAAAACAAAATGACCAACGGTCTAAAGCAAGTATACAAACTTCAAAGGGACAAGGTAAGTTTGAAACAACTAATTGGAATCTATTTGCCAAAACATTACCATCTTTTGAAAGAAATACAGCTCCATTTCTAGAATGAGAAAAGAAAAAGGCAGTTCCCCTCCATGATCTAGAAAATGAATAAAAGATTCGCAAAAAAGAAATAAAAGAGCTAAGAAGCAGACTGGAAACGATAGAACAAAACACAATATAAGAAGAAGAAGCAAGTTCAGAATCCAGCCTGGACGTAAAATAAATAGAAGAACTAGAAGCAACAATTTCCAAGAGGTACAAAAACCACAACCAAGTATCACTAATTTTGATGTATTCAAGGTTAATGCAATAGTTCATCAAAGATATGTGGTGTCCTTCCAAATTAGGATAGATGGTGAGGACTGGATGAAATCGTGAAAATGGGTGACTATTTCGTGAGAATTGAGGGGCGGAGAAGCATAGAGAAAGTTATTCGTTCGAATTTGTTCATTTTTTCGGCTGAATAAATATGATTGTTCGACCAAATAAAGAAGTAAATTGTTCGATCGAATAACAATTGACAATCGATTGTTAAAGCTAACAGCGACCTCGAAATTAGTGCGAGGGATTGCCAACCGACAAATTTTTTTGCATTTTAATTTTTATCCGAACAATTGTGATGTTAATTTTAACGGATTGAAAATGGAAAATAGTTATTCGGCTGAATAACTACTGCTACCTAAAAACTACACTGTTATTAGGATTCTCCATTTTCAGAAGACAAACAATTTGATACACTATAAATTGAATGTTGAAACTAATACCATTAGTTTTGGCATTGAATCTACTTTCCGTAGGTATATATTTTGTTGTGTTTAGCTGAGATCTAATCATTCAGAAAAAAAATGTTAACATGTGTCCATTTTGGTTTCATTGCTTTCAAAATGAGGTGAAATGAAAAATCCATAACTTGGAAAATACACAACAACAAAATTTGAAAAATATATAGGGTCCTTCATGGGAGTGTCTACTTCAAAAGGGTATTCTTAGATTTTTTAGTTTTAGAGTAAATTGAGAGAAATGTCCCGTAAAAAAAACATGTTGAAATTTGACAAGCTTTCTACATTGATCCAATTGAAAAAATTATAATAATTAGCAAATAGATCCATTGGTTACGAAATTATAGTCAGGCCTTAATACATTTTGTTTAGATTGTCGTAGCATATTTTGTTTTTACAAAATAGAAACTTAACAATGATTTGATGCCCACCAAAAAACATGACTTCTTATTAGTCCTTTTATTTTATAAGAACATACCATCAAACATTTTCCAAATTGACATACAATATCTCAATAAAAAAAATTGAAAAACCAATGAATAGAAATCTAACATAATTCTCTAAACACTTTCTTTTTACCAGAAAGTGAAACTCTAAACAAAAATATATCTTTTGTTTGCCCAAAGTCGAAAAAAATGAAAAAATCAAATTTATTTTCTCATAAGACCCCTTGTAACACCCCGGTTTTGACCACATGGTATTGAAATTGTATGTGATGTATATATTGTATTTAAATCATGGCGATGAGCTCAAGGCCAAGGCCCTACCATTGATTTGGTGTTTTGTGTATCGGTGATCAAGGTTGATGTCGATGGGTATAGTGCTAAGTTAGGCACATTACATTTTGAGATATCATGTAAATATGCAATTTAATAAAATACCACAGCTAGTTATGCACTGCAACGTAAGAGATGGGGGCATGATTTCACAAGGAATAGGGAGGGGAGTTAGTCAAACTCCTGAGCCATAGGGTGAGACCAGATGTCAATGGGGGAACCCATAAACCCTCAGCTACCTTTTTGTCCTCTGTCCTCAATCATTTAATTCTTCCAGAAGAGCAGTTGAGAAAGTTAATGCCTTGGGCATAGCAAGGCATGGCAGTCGGTTTCGTGACTGAGGTTTCCTGCATTCTGCATTCTGGGGAAGCCACATTCTTGCTTATGACACAAGTAAGCATGTGGATGCGTGCCAGTCCGTCTTTCCCTCAGCCGCGAGAAGGTTTTGTTGTTGTTCTGGGTTGTGGTTTTTCATTCATCCCTATCCCGAAGTCACGATTGTTCTGGTGGAACATTCAGATGTTGTGGATTACATGTTGTTCACTCTCCTAAGTCTCAGAACGGGTTGTCTGTAGTGTTTCTCTGTGTTACAGAGTGGTATGCAAACCTGGTCATCTGTGTTACAGTGTGGAGCCTTGTGTTGTTGTTTTATCTTGTGGTTGTTGTGATGTGTACCTTGGTTTGGGTCTGAACTATATGCAAGACTTAGGAGTGGAAGATATGTCTAATGGTCTTGATAAACCTAGTGCAGAGAGGAACCTCACGAAAAGATATGAGTGGTTGGTGAATCTTCTATGCATGCCCTCAAGAGCACTGGAAGGGAAGGCATAGCCCGAGGGACTGCGTAGCAGAGAAGGGGAGGCTTCCTTGTTTTGCAGTGTAGGTAATGTGGATTCTAGGCCAAATAGATCTTTGGAGGTGTCCCTAGCTCTTGAATGAGCCACTAGCTTAGCCATTCTTCCTTTCCATTGCCTTAGTAGCCTGTGAAACCCAAACGTAGATTGGCTTGGCTGATAGCATGTGAAACCCAATAATATATTGGCTTGGTTGGGCATCCTGTGAAACCCAATCATATATTGGCTTGGATGAGTAGCCTGATAAACCCAACTTTAGTTAGCTTGGTTGTGTCTTTTGTGCATTTGACCATGTGTAATCCTTGGTTGTACAGCCTGATAAACCCAACTGTTAGTTGTCTTGGCTGAATATCCAGTGAAACCCAATAGTGAGATGGCTTGGCTAAGTAGCCTGTGAATCCCATCTATTTGTTCAGATGGATGGTCCTTAATGTGAATGTTGGCTTGACTGTGTGCAGTCGACCCAAGTGTTATTTGGCTTGGCTAAATAGCCTGTGAAACCCAACAATGAAATGGCTTAGCTGAGTATCCTATGAAACCCATCTGTTAGTTGGCTTGTTTTCCTGCAACTTGATAAACCCAACTATGTGTTGGCTTGGTTGGACAGTCTGATAAACCCAACTGAAGGTTGGCTTGAATGTGTGTGATATGATCTGGCTATGTGTGAGTCTGGTTGTTCCCTAGTTCCTTGTGGAAGTCATGCCAAACTCGAGGGTGGTGGTTGTGTTGAGAGATTAATGAACACAACTCGCCTATGGTTGGGTGGAACGTTGCAATGACACAGCTAGTTGCAGGACAACTTCATCTTCAAGATAAGTATTCTCTTTTATTCTTATTTATGCAATGTATTTGCTTATGAATGAATTGAATATGATGAATGCTTGCTAATGATTTCAATAGAGTTTAATGTTGTTAAATGTTCTTGCATTTGCATCTATACATGCCTTTTATGTTTCAATGCATTCTACTTATGATCATGAAGGCTAGAAGCCTGGTTAGAGAGTCAGAAGGCATCTGACTTAAGCGTTTGCGCACCTCAGAATCCACCCACGGAAGGCGGAAGGTGGGAGGCAGAGGAGAGAAGTTGAAACAAGGCAGAAAGTTGGTTTTCTGCACCTCGAAATCTGCTTGCGGAAGGAGGAAGTCGGAAGCAGAAAAAGAGCCAGAAATTCCTAGGTAAATGTGTGATTTCCACACCCTGGAATGCGCCTGCAGAAGGCGGAAGGAGAGAGGCAGAAAATGGGTAAAAGGTTAAGGTGAAGAGTTGTATTTATGATTTTCGAGGTCCACAGTGGAAGGCGGAAATCTGGAAGTCGGAAGGTGGAAAGTCGAAGGACAAAGTGTTCGTTTTGCAGGTTTTTCGATTTCCAAGGTCCGTAGCGGAAGGCAGAAAGGCGGAAGTCGGAAGGAGAAAAGTGGACAAGTCAAGGTATCGATTTGTTGGTTTTTTGATCCCCGAGTTCCGCATCAAAAGGCGGAAAGGAGGAAGGTGGAAAGTCGTTAAATGATCCCGTTGATATGTTGAGTTTCTGATTCCCAAGTTTTGTAGCGGAAGGAGGAAGGGAGGAAGTAAGGAGGAAAGTGTTTGAATGAATCAGTCACACATTATGTTTCTGATTCCCAGATTCCGTAGCAGAAGGCTGAAAGGGGAATGTGGAGGGCGGAGTGCGGAAAGGACAGGTTCAGTGCAGAAAATGTTTTTTTGGTCACATAATGGAGTTGTCAAGGGCGGAACGACTGTTACAATGGTGTTTATGCTTAAGCATGATTGTTAAAATATGTTACATAACCCATGACTATATTAAAGAGAGATAAATAAGAAGTTTTAAATTGTTTCGTATATCAATCAGGTGTATGGGCACCGGGTTCATGGACATCGTGGTATATCTGAGCGTTGGGTATACTACATTGTGGTATCAAAGTGCAGTTGTAGTCGTGTTCCTCCCTTATATGTTGATCTGGAGGGGAGGGTACGTGACATTGTGGTATCAAAGATAATGGTTACAACATTGGGCCTAGATGGGGCAAGCCTTATATGTCGATCTGGAGGGGAGGGTACATGACATTGTGGTTCAGAGCTAATGGTTACAACACTTGGCCTAAATGGGGCGAGTAAATAACTTTCAGATCTAATGGTTACAACAATGGGCCTAGATGGGCTGAGTGAATAGATTTCATATCTAATGGTTACAACATTGGGCCTAGATAGGCCAAGTGAATAATTTTCAAAGCTATTGGTTCCACGGATCCCTGTGAGTACGAAGCAGATGTTATGGGGAGGGGGGAATCGAGTTGAAAATGTTGAAACAAAGTCCAATGGAAGAAGATATGAAGAGACCACCCCAGATATTGCAACCACCATGAGAATCCTAAAGGGTGGATACACAAAGTTACAAAGAAGACAATGAGGGAATGATTAAAGCTCAGGAAGAGCAAAATGAGCTGAACGTAGCAATGCTGCAGAGTTTGAAAAACATCCAAAGGTAGATGAACTCTGGGAATCAGGCAGTAAATCCAGTAGGAAGTAGAAGCAGTACCAGAAGAAGAAAGAGGCCTTCTAATGGATCATCTGAATTTGAAGGATCCACTAGGGGTTCAATCTCTTCACCTCACAAGAAAAAGAGGAAGAGGCGTTACCAGAATAGTTCACGTGATGAGTTTAAGAAGGCAAGGCCTCCTACCTTCGATGGTGAGTTAAAGGCTGGTCAAGAAGCTGAAGCTTGGCTTCTTGGGATGAAGAAATATTTTCAAGTCCAAGACTACTCGGGAAATATGAAGGCAAGAGTAGCCATTTTCAATCTGAATGGAACAACATCAATATCGTGGGAGCACCTCAAGCAAGTTAAGAAGATCACTGACAAAAAGATCGTGTTGAAGCAGTTCAAGAAGTATATCAGGCCAAGTGTGTCCCCTTGGGGAGCACCAACTCTTTTTGTGAAAAAGAAATATGGTACACTCAAGTTGTGTATTGATTACAGGCAATTGAACAAGGTTACTATGAAGAATAGATACCCTTTACCTCGAATTGATGACCTTTTTGATCAAATGAGAGGAGCAAAGGTATTTTCAAAGATTGAATTGAGGCCTGGTTACCATCAAGTAAGAATCAAATATGAATATATTCATAAGACAACCTTTAGAACAAGGTATGGACACTATGAGTTTGTAATGGTACCATTTGGTCTCACAAATTCACCAGCTACATTTATGTGTCTCATGAATAGTGTTTTCAACAAGTATCTGGACAAGTTTGTTCATATTTTCCTAAATGACATTCTTATTTATTCTAAGAATGAAGAAGAGCATGAAGAACATTTGAGAATAGCATTGAATTTGCTAAGGGAGCATAAGTTGTATACAAAGTTGAGCAAATGTGATTTTTATAAGGATAAAATTCATTATTTAGGTCACATTATCTCAGAGGAAGGAATATCTATAGACCCTAAGAAGATTGAGGCCATCATGAATTGGCCAACCCCAAGAAATGTGATAAATGTAAGATATTTTATGGGACTTGCAGGATACTATAGGAGGTTCATTGAAGGATTCTCCAAGGTTGCACATTCAATCACTTCTTTGTAAAGGAAGGGGATAAAGTTTGAATGGAAACCAATATGTGAGGAGAGCTTCCAACAGTTGAAGAATATTCTTACACGTGCACCAATTCTGAAAATTGCAGACCCAAAAAAAGACTTTGTGGTGTGTACCGATGCATGTAATCAAGGATTTGGAGGATTTTTTATGCAAGACAACCACGTGGTATGCTATGAATCAAGAAAGTTAAAGGAACATGAGAAGAACTATGCTACTCATGATCTTAGAACTTGCAGCCATAGTACATGCTCTCAATATGTGGAGGCATTACTTAATAGGCAAAAAATTTGAGCTAAGGACAGACAACTGTGGTCTGAAATATTTGTTTGATCAGCCAACTTTAAATGCTAGGCAAGCTAGATGGCTGGAGCTTTTGTGTGAGTTTGGTTTTGAAATCAAACACATAAAAAGAAAAGAAAACAAAGTAGCTGATGCACTCAACATGAAGGTGCATGAAATGCATTTGGCATCTCTTAGTATTTTTCAACCACATTTGAGACAGCAAATTGTTAATCATATTGCTGAGGATGAAATGTATGTGCAGATAAAGAACAAGTTGCAGCAACAAAGCCTTAAAAAGAAGTATGAGGGATATAAATTGGAAGAAGATGAACTTCTTACCTATAAGAACATAATTTATATTCCAAATGTGGTAGACTTGAGGAGAATTGTTATGGATGAAATCCATCAAGCTCCATATTCTGGTCACCCAGGGTATCAGAAGACAGTTGCTACAGCCAAAAGGCAGTATTTTTTGCCAATAATGAAAAAGGACATTGCTGAGTATATTTCAAAGTGCATGAAATGTCAATAGGTGAAGGTTGAGCATCAACACCCAACGAGTTTATTGCAACCTTTTTCAGTCCCAGAATGGAAATGGGAAGTTATTTCCATGAATTTTATTACAGGATTTCCAATGACTTGGAGACAGCATGATTCCATCACGGTTGTGGTGGACAAGTTGACAAATGCATCACATTTTATATCGGTTAAGTCCACATATAAGGCTAATTCCATTGCAAAACCTTTCATTAAGGAAATTTTTAGATTGCATGGATTGCCTAAGGAAAGAATATTTGACAAGGATACCAAGTTCACTTCCAAGTTTTGGAAGAGTCTGTTTGCAGATTTGGGTACAAAGATGAACTTCGGCACTTCCTACCATCCTCAAACCGATGGGAAAATAGAAAGAATGAACTAGGTGCTTAAAGACATGCTTCACATGTATGTGATGGAAAAACCATCCAAGTGGGAGGATTATTTACACTTGGTAGAATTTGCATATAACAATGGACAACAAGAATCATTGGGAATGAGTTCATATGAAGCCTTGTATGGAAGAAGGTGTAGGACACCAGTGAATTGGGATAATCCAGTGAACAGGATTGTGCTTGGCCCATAATTTCTCAAGGAAATGGAACAAGAGGTTGCAAAGATCAGGAGGAACCTAAAAACAAACCAAGATAGACAGAAGAGCTACGTAGATAAGCATAGAGTGCATAGAGATTTTAGTGTTGGGGATCGTGTTTACCTTACAGTGAGGCCAAGGAAGAGTTCCTTGAAGCTTGGAAGTTGTGCCAAGCTATCACCTAGATTTTGTGGTCCTTTTGAAGTGCTTAAAAGAATAGGGCTAGTTGCATATAGACTTTCATTTCTTGCTAGCACTAGAGCTCATAATGTTTTTCATGTTTCTTTGCTTAAGAAATATGTACATGATCCTAACCATGTGATAAATTTGGATGTGATATAGGTGGAACCCGAGGGAGAGTTCCAAACTGAGCAATTGCACATCCTCAATAGGAAGGTCACAGTGCTCCGCAATCAAGCTGTTGGACAGGTAAAGGTGCAGTGGAAGCACTATGGTCTGGATGAGTCTACGTGGGTGCTGGAGGATTCCATGTGACTGGCACATCCCTTTTTGTTCAATTTTGTAAAGCACCAAGGACAGTGCTAATTAAGGGGGAGGGGAATGTAACACCCCGGTTTTGACCCCATGGTATTGAAATTGTACATGATGTATATATTATATTTAAATCATGGCGAGGAGCTCAAGGCCAAGGCCTTGCCATTGATTTGGTGTTTTGTGTATCGGTGATCAAGGTTGATGTCGATGGGTATAGTGCTAAGTCAGGCACATTACATTTTGAGATATCATGTAAATATGCAATTTAATAAAATACCGCACTGTAGCGTAAGAGATGGGGGCATGATTTCATAAGGAACAAAGAGGGTAGTTAGTCAAACTCCGGAGCCATAGGGTGAGACGAGATGTCAATGGGGGAACCCATAAACCCTCGGATACCTTTTTATCCTATGTCCTCAATCATTCAATTCTTCCAGAAGAGCGGTTGAGGCAGTTAATGCCTTGGGCATAGCAAGGCATGGCAGTCGGTTTCGTGGCTGAGATTTCCTGCAGCTTGTAGTCTAGGGAAGCCGCATTCTTGATTCTGACGCAAGTAAGCATGTGGATGCGTGCTAGTTCATATTTCCCTCAGTCATGAGAATGTTTTGTTGTTGTTCTGGGTTGTGGTTGTTCATTCATCCCTATCCTGCAGTCGCGATTGTTTTGGTGGAGCATTCGATGTTGTGGATTACGGGTTGTTCACTCTCCTGAGTCACAGAACGAATTGTTCTATAGTGTTTCTCCGTGTTACAGAGTGGTATGATAACATGGTCATCTGTGTTACAGTGTGGAGCCTTGTGTTGCTATGTTATCTTGTGGTTGTTGTGATGTGTACCCTGGTTTGGGTCTTAATTGTATGTAAGATTTACGAGTGGAAGAGACGTCGAATGGGATTGATAAACCTAGTGTAGAGAGGAACCTCACAAAAAGATAAGAGTGGCTAGTGAATCTTCTATGCATGCCCTAAAGAGCACTAGAAGGGAAGGAATAGCCCAAGGGACTGTGTAGCAGAAAAGGGGATGCTTCCTTGAGTTTGGGTGCAGGTAATGTGGATGCTAGGCTAGATAGATCTTGTGGAGATGTTCCTAGCTCTTGAATGAACCACTAGCTTAGACATTATTCATTTCCACTGCCTTAGCAACCTGTGAAACCCAAACGTAGATTGGATTGGCTGACAGCCTGTGAAACCCAATTGTATATTGGCTTGGTTGGGAAGCCTGTGAAACCCAATCGTATATTCACTTGGCTGAGCATCTTGATAAACCCAACTGCAGTCGGCTTGGCTGTGTCTTGTTGTGCATTTGGCCATGTGTAATCCTTGGTTGGACAACCTAATAAACCCAACTGTTAGCTGGATTGGATGAATATCCTGTGAAACCCAGCAGTGAGATGGTTTGGCTGAGTAGCCTGTGAAACCCATCTATTAGTTGGCTTGGATGGTCCTTAATGTGAATGTTAACTTGACTATTTGTAGTCTGTGAAACCTAGCTGTTAGCTGGCTTGGCTGAATAGCTTGTGAAACCCAACAGTGAGATGGCTTGGCTGAGTAGCCTATGAAACCCATCTGTTCGTTGGCTTGTTTTCCTCCAGACTGATAAACCCAACTGTGTGTTGGCTTGGCTGGACAGTCTGATAAACCCAACTAAAGGTTGGCTTGACTGTGTATGATATGATCTGGCTGTGTGTGAGTCTGTTGTTCCCTAGTTCCTTGTGGAATTCATGCCCAACTTGGGGGTGGCAATTGTGTTGAGAGATTAATGAACACAACTGGCCTATGGTTGGGTGAAATGTTGCAGCAACATAGCTAGTTGCGCGGAAACTTCATCTTCAAGACAAGTATTCTCTGTTATTCTTATTTATGCAATGTATTTTCTTATGAATGAATCGAATATGATGAATGCTTGCTAATGATTTCAATAGAGTTTACTATTGTTAAATGTTCCTGCATTTGCATCTGTATATGCCTTGTATGTTTCAATGCATTCTGCTAATGATCATGGAGGCTAGAAGCCTGGTTACAGAGTCAGAAGGCATTTGACTTAAGCGTTTCCGCACCCCAAAATCCGCTTGCAGAAGGCGAGAGGCGAGAGGCGGAGGAGAGAAGTTGAAACAAGGAAGAAAGTTGGTTTTCCACACCCCATAATCCTCCTGTGGAAGGCATAAATTGGAAGCAGAAAAAGAGCCGAAAATTCGAAGGAAAAAGTGTGTTTTCCACACCTCGAAATCTGCCTGCGAAAGTTGGAAGGTGAAAAGTCGAAGGACAAAGTGTTCGTTTCGCGTGTTTTCCAATTTTCGAGGTCCGCATCGAAAGGAAAAAAGGCGTAAGTCGGAAGGCAAAAAGTGGACAAGTCAAAGTATCGATTTGTTGGTTTTTCGATCCCCAAGTTCCGCAGTGGAAGGCGGAAAGGCAGAAAGTCATTAAACTATACTGTCGATATGTTGAGTTTCTGATTCCCAAGTTCCGTAGTGGAAGGTGGAAGGGCGGAAATCAGAAGGCAGAAAGTGTTTGAATGAATCCGTCGCACATTATGTTTCTAATTCTAGGATTCTGCAGCGAAAGACAGAAAAATGGAATGTAGAGGGCAGAGTGTGGAAAGGACAGGGTAAGTGTGGAAAATATTTTTTTGGTCACAGAATGGATCTGTCAAGGGCAAAACGACTGTTACAGTGATGTTTATGCTTAAGCATGACTGTTAAAAGATGTTACATAACCCATGACTGTGTTAAAGAGAAATAAATAAAAAAAATTAAATTATTCCGCATATCAATTAGGTGTATGAGCACCGGGTTCATGGACATCGTGGTATATCTTAGTGTTGGGTACACTACATTGTGGTATTAGAGTGTAGTTGTAGTTGTGTTCCTCCCTTGTATGCCGATCTGGAGGGGAGGGTACGTGACACCCCCCAAAAAAGACACCGATATTCATGGATTCACCTGACTATATTTTTCCAACATGGATAGATTCTAGTTCATACATCAATATAATAATAATGCCAGGATCCCTCCAAGGCATTGGAATTATACTCAACCTATTATACATGCACTCAAATCCCCGTCAGAAATTAAGTTTGAAGTTCCCAAGGCTCAAATTTGCGTAGACCAATAGAGGTTAGATGTCAAGTTTTACTTGACAAAGATTAATAATGAATGTATTTTGGGAACTCATATTTTGGAAACAATGGAATCACATGGAGTCACCTCTAATAGGGGAATCAAAGGATTATATATTACAATCAACCCTAAAGATGATCCTTTATTCCTTCACCTAATTTCAAATCCTAGGATCTCCAGTATGGTGCCCGCTTTAAGATCTAGCATGTGGACAAAGAAATGGATCCAAAGACAAATAACTGCGAAAGAGCAATAGATCAATGAAATTAAAGACTTTAAGAAAGGCCTTGGAATAGAGGAATAGATGCATCAACAAAAGTGGAAAGATACTAAGGCCAAGACAGAAGAAGAATTCAGGGAAAAGGTTTTTTCAGAACTACCTAATGCATTGTAGGGAAGAAAGAAGCACGTCATCTCACTACCTTTTAAATAAAATTCCAAGGGACCAGCTGGACACTCCAAGTCTCAATGGTTGATCTAACGGACAAAGTGTTGATCAAGCATTCAGATAGCCCATCGATCTGGTATAGAGTCTATTTTAGAAATCATTCGGAACAAGTAAGAGGCAAACCAAGGTTAGTTATTAACGATAATCCTCTAAATGATGTTCTAAATTGGAATAGATATCCACTTCCAAACAAATCATATATGATAAAGAAAGTTGCAGGATGCAAAGTTTTCTCTAGATTTGATCTGAAAAGTGGATTTGAAAAATTGTGGTAGAGGAAGACTAGTTTAAAACAACCTTCACAGTCCCTAATGGCCATTACAAATGGACTGTAATGCCAATTGGACTGAAGAATGCACCATCACAATTCCATAAAATTATGTAGACAACCATGAAGCCTTATCTTGATTGGTTTATGGTGTATATTGGCGATATCCTGATTTTCTCCAAAATCTTAGAGGAGAACTAAAAGCATCTAAAAATTTTCCTCAAAGCGACCTATGACAATGGCTTTGTACTCTCAACCAAGAAAATGAATCTTTATCAGATGAAGGTAGAATTCCTTGGCAAAAAAATTGAAATGGGGTTAGTTAAGATCCATGAACATGCTAATAAATTCCTCGATGTTGTTAAAGACAAAAAGCAGTTGCAAATATTTTTGGGATGTTTGAATTATCTTTCTGCATATTATAAAGACATGGCATGCGATCGAAGAGTCCTCAACAAAAGGATTAAGCCAGGACCATGGACCGTTGAACTCATCAAAGCAATTCAAAATATAAAAAGGAAAGTAAAAACTCTCCTTGTACTCTACATAATTGATGATACTTTGCCTATAGTGATAGAATGTTATGTCTAATATTGGTTGGGGAGGTGTTCTGAAACAAGTCTATGGAGAAAAGAAGAAAAAGTGTTTCATCAGGAGTTTGGGACGAAACCCAAAAGATTTATGCAACCATAGATCAAGAGATTCTCATTGCACTAAATTGTATTAAAAAATTCCAAATCCCTATCGTAAACCAAGATTTTGCAATTAGGACTAACAGTTCTAGTCTATCGTTTTTCCTGAATAACCCAATAAAAAATGCCATTGCTAAAGGAAAAATTTTCAGGTGGAAAGCTTTATTCTCATGCTATTCTTACACTGTAGAACACATTTCAGGAGCAAAGAATAATATCCTTGATTTCTTAACCAGGGAATATTTATTAAATAAATATGACTACATATTCATGTAGGTATACGACAAGAAAGCATGAACAATCAAGGACAAGAGAGCGATACATTCAAGCGACGCAGAAGTAAGTGGGCCCATAACCCACAGGCTAGTAGGGTCAATATGATCATCACACAGTGGAAAAATGAAGGACCATCGAGAAGGAGTATTGAAGATCACACGAATTGGATCGATTATCTTCAAGATTGGACACCACAATGGGAGATAAGGAGTACTGAGATTCTTGATAAAAAAACTACAATCTTCAAATGCTTTAATGAATATCATACCTAAAATCCGAAGATACCCCATTAGCAGTTGTGTGGTGCCTGAGCAAGTGTACCAAAGAGGAATCATAAAAGTTGCAGATGCCAATGAAGCTCTCATGTATATATACCATGATTTGAATCTCATATGGTATGAAGTATCTACCTTTAGACGTAATCTTAATGATACAAATCAGAGAAGGAGGCTAGATCATCAGTACTATTGCATTAATTGGATCTGGATGCTTGAACATTGACCCGAAAGGAACCCTGAAGTCGAATTTCCTGGAACATGCCATTACTACAAAAAATATAAATCATTGTGGTGGGATTTCTTCTGGAAGGATAACTGTGGTATGACATACTATACACTTTTGAAATTTGGGCTAATAACAACCAATATTTTGCATCCTTGCCCTCAACGGATTGAAGACTAGTGGGATACTTTTGAAATCAATATGACAACACTAGAGCATGTCGTAATTCAGAATCTACAGATTAATGCAGGACAACCTCTCAACACTAGTAAAGATATATGCCAGCCACCGACCCTTAATAGACAAATTTTGAATTATTACATCCGTAACAAAGAAAAATGGCTTGTCAAAACAAGAATCCAAATCCATGTGCATAACAATAGATGAGTGGTATTGAGATCATTGTACTCCAAAAATTGGGAAATGACTACTGATTTTCGGTCTATCTATGGTTCACCCTTGTTCGACTAGCTCTATAGGTCTATCTACAACATATTTATGTCACAAGTCTGTAGGCTTTCCGAACAACATCTATTTGTAGGCTTCTCAGACAACATCTTTATGTCATAAGTCTGCAAACTTTCAGAATGAATCTTTGGACTCAGAGCACTTCTCCGACTTCTGGTGCAGATTGACACACTTCTAGAGAATCTACAGAAAATATAGTGGTCAGTCTAGTCAAAATAATTCATGTTGCTTCCTTAATATCAAAGCATCTTCTTCCTATAAATAAACCTGAAGCCCCTTTTTTAGGCATCCGAAGTTAGTCGAGACATTTAAGATGTATGCTTTGCAAGTGTAGTTTATCTGATCACATTGCATAAGAAAGTTCAAATTCAGCAATCAAGTCTAAAGAGACTGCAAGTTCAGGGGAATATGCACTGCCACTGCACTACGATTGATTAGATGGTATTAGAAAACTTTCCAATCATTCATTTTTGGTAATATTTTCCATAATTTATAAAATAACTTCTCATTGCAAAAACTTTTCCTTCTGGTTCTCTAATCCATTTCTTTCATACAAGTAGTATCCATGTTCTAGCTATAATCACACTGCAAGATTCCTGAGACTGGGAGCAACGCCAATGTGTAATTCCTCGTGTTGAAGGTGGGTAGATGATTTGTAGAGGAAAGTGGTAAGAGTGAAGGGTCTTTTTAGGTGCGCAGTAGGGAAAGAACCTGTGAGCAGGACAGATTCATGAAGGAACCATTCTAAAGGAAAACTATTTGCATGCCAGTCTTTCATTGACTCTGAGCGAGAGCAACCTCTGCGAAAATTGGTATCAAAGCAAAGTTTGAGCCTCATTGACAGCAAGATAAAGAATTTGTAAGTTCTGATGGAATCTTCCAGTAGTATTTCTTTTGTTGGTATGCATCATTTAAGTTCATCAAATAATGCATCTATTAGTAATGAGAATCTAGTTCTTTCATCTTTTTTTCCCTAGAACAACTCTTGAGCATAGTAATTATGGTCCAATAGAACATTAGGAAGAAAATAATAAGGCTAAATGGAGAATGCCTAAAATCCCTACAAGTCGAGTCTATAAGGATATGAGATGGTTTAATCTTAAGGCCCTATAGCGATTCTATGTTAATGAAGGTGTTAGTCGTGTGTCTGTAATTTGGAGGTGTACACTGTAAATGATGAGATTGAATTTAGTTAAATTCAAAATCTATTTTTTTTATTCGTTTGACAATATATACACCAAAAACCAAACTAGAATTATTTTCATTTATAATACTATTAATTTAATATCAAATAATAATTATTATTATAATCTAATAATATAATCAAATAAATTATTTTCGTTCAATAAATCCAACCTTCTTTATTTAATTACTTCATTTTAAAGTTATAACAATGCATACAAAGAAGTGATTCCAGGTAACAGATTGTGGGTCCAATCAGCACAAAACCTGATCTAATGAGCACAAAAGTTGTCACCGATCCGTCGTCCAACTCACTCATGCAGACTTCAAACATAGAATTAATCCTTTTTTTATAAAAATTCCGCTCTGTGTTGTTAATCAAATTAAGAGTTGAATCAGCGGAATTATTGCTCATCGTCAGATCTGGGTCCCTCCAAATCAACGGTGGAATTCAAATAAAATGAAGTGGATTTCATAGAAATTCCGCATCCATTGAGTTTGTGAAGATCGCGCAACTCCACCTCAGCGAAATCGTTAACCGCCGTAGATCTTCTTCAAAGATCAATCCCATTCGTTGATCTTGATCCTTTTCTCAACGATTGGTTTCAAATTCCGTAGCCCGATTCACCGTTTATCTTTCGCATCCACCTCTGATCTCCACTGCACGATCCACAGTGGTATGGACGATTAGTTTAGGTTTATCTCAGGTGCAGCTCTCATTGTGGAATTTATCCTCAGCCGTAGATTTGTATGATCTATAGATATTTAACTCAAATATTCCATGGTTGAATTGATCAGTGAAACGATCAATTCCATTCCTACAGCGCTCCACGTAGATGTCTCAGCTTCATAACCTTTCTATTAGAGTATATTCTCATACATACACATAGAGAATTAAAAATCATGCTTATGGTTATTGAAACTAAGACATTAAATAATAAAAAATATGGAGAGTAAAGCTCTCTTCTTCATTCAATCAACTAGTTCATAATTCACACACACTTAAAACACTATACTCTATACTTGCCTTCCACTCTTCCCTATCTTTCTCATATCATTATAATCAATCCTTAATATAAAATTCTGCAAACCTATCAAATCTGATTTGGCAGGATTTGAACACCTAATAAAATCAATTCTATAACAATCTTATCCTTGAATAATTCCTCACATGATTCAAGGATACTAGTGGAAAATTTCCATTTATTACAAAATAAAACTAATCCTATCCATCTAACAACAAACCCTATCCTTCTAGAATCTTTTACATGGAATGCAAGAATAGCATAGAACTGCTTATTCATCAAACAAAAAGATTCTGGTTCAATGCTCCTGCATCATACTACAGGGGTAGAAAATAATTATTCAATAGGTCTTCAGGGTGTACATTGTACTTAGAAATCTCAATTTCTGTCATCCATGCTGCATCTTCAGAAGGCTGATTCTTCCACTTGACCAAATATTCAAAACAATCTATGTCCCCGGTCTTCCTTGAAATTCTTTTATCAAGGATAGCTTCAATCCGAGGTTGTTCTTTCTGCGGAAACTGTCCTTTCCAATCTATAAGTGAACCATCTCCACCTAAATTTATTTCATCTATCTGTACACTTGAATCTTTAAAAGGATATATATCTGAAACATTAAAAATTGGAGAAATTTGAAGATCATAAGGAAGTTCAATTTCATATGCATTTGCAGAAAAATTCCTTAAAATTTTACAAGGCACAATCTTCTTGAGTTCTAGTTTATTCTAATTTCCTTTAGGGAACCTTTCCTTCCTAAGATATTCCATTATTAGATCTCCAACCTGAAAATTAACTTCCCATCTTTTTAAATCTACTCTCTGTTTGTACTGTACTGCACTTTCCTATAATTTATTCTTCACATTCTCTTGTAGCTCATGCATACTAGATGCAAAATCCTCACCGTCTGCACTTTTCTTTTCTCGTCCTCCCAAATTTCTAAGTTCATATACACCTCTTGGACGCATCCCATATACAATCTAAAAATGATGCATACTTGTACTTCTATTAGGTTCAAATCAATGTAAGAAAACTCAACTTCAGCAAGAGCTAAATCCCATTTCTTTGGATTTTCATAAACAAGACTTCTCAGTATATTTCCCAAGCTTCTATTTACCACTTCATTCTAAGGGTGATAAGCTAAGCTAAAATTGAGATTAGTCCCCGACTTCTTCCATATAGTTCTCCAAAAAAGACCAACAAAATTTTTGTATCTCTGTCAGACACAATACTTAAAGGTAAACCATGCAGCTTCACAATTTCTGAAAAGAACAAGTTAGCAATATTTGTTGCATCATTGGTCTTCTTACAAGCAATAAAATGAGCCATTTTTGAAAACCTATCCACTACAACATAAATAGAATCATGTCCCCTCTGAGTTCTAGGCAATTCCATAACAAAATGCATACTGATGGAATTCCAAGGTCTAGTTGGAATAGGTAGGGGTTTATACAATCCAGTATTTTGTCTCCTCCTTTTGGCATGTTGACATATAATGCATCCTTCAACAAACTTATTTACATCATGCTGCATTCCTGGCCAAAAATAAAAATTACTCACCTGAGCAAATGTTTTGTCCTGCCCAAAAATGTCCTGACAAACCTCCACTATGTTTTTCCTGTATCAAATTTTCTCTCATAGAACACTTTGGAATACATAACTTACTATCTTTGAACAATAATCCTTCCTAGAACATGTAGTCCATCCATTGGCTTCTATTATGGGAAACTGGATTCTCGCAGGCTGCATATATATCTTTGAAATCCACATCTTCCTTATACATATCAATCAAATTTTCAAATCCTAAAGTATTGACCTTAATATCCTGCAAGATCAAACTTGTCTTACATAAGGAATCAACAACTTTATTATATTTTCCACTTGTATGCTTGATCACAAAGGTAAAGTTCTGCAAAAATTCCACCCACTTAGCATGTTTATGATTCAACTTTGGATGACTATTTATAAACTGCAAAGCATGATTATCATAATACAATACAAACTCTTTATGCATTGAATAATGTCTCCATTTCTTGAGAGCTTGCACAATAACATATAATTATTTATCATATGAAGAATACTTCTATTTTGCATCATTTAACTTCTCACTGAAGTATGCTATTGGTCTTTGTTCTTGAGTCAAAACAACCCCTATTCTTGTTCCACTAGCATCTGTGTCTAACTGAAAAAACTTTATCAAAACTGGGTAACGCCAAGATAGGTTTCTCAGTGATCTTCTTCTTCAACAATTTGAAATTTTTGTCAGTTGCTTCTGTCCATTTGAAAGGTTGTCTACAACCCCTGAAAGTGTCTATTATAGGTGCACAAATCTGACTAAAATTCTTAATGAATTTTCTATAAAAACTTGCAAGACCATGAAAACTTCTTACCTCATGAGCATTCCTTGGAATTGGCCAACTTAAAATTGCTTGCACCTTATTTGAATCCATCTTCAACCCTTCTTCTGAAACTACGAATCCCAAATAAACCAACTCTTTCGTCAGGAAACTACACTTTTTCAGATTTATCAGTAGCTTCTCCTTTTGCAAAGTTTTCAACACCAATTTGAGATGCCTCAAATCTTCTTCTCTATTTTGACTAAACATCATAATATCATCCAGATACACTATCACAAATTTTCCAGTGTATTCCTTCAAGACTTCATTCATCAATCTCATAAAAGTACTAGGTGCATTAGTAAGCCCAAATGGCATTACTAACCATTCATACAGTCCATTATTAGTCTTAAATTTAGTATTCCATTCATCCCCTTCTCTTATCCTTATTTGATGATAACCACTTTTCAGATCTATCTTTGAAAAATACTTTGAACCACTCAAACAATCCATCAAATCATCAATGCTGGGTAAAGGAAATCTATACTTGATAGTGATCTTATTAATTGATCTGGAGTCAATGCACATTCACCATCCACCATCCTTCTTTGGACTAAGCACAGTGGATACTGCACAAGGATTCAAACTTTCTTTCACCAACCCTTTATCCAATAGCTCCTGAACCTGCTGTTTGATCTCTTAATTATCTTGAGGAGTTAATCTATATGTTGCCTTATTAGGTAAACTTGCACCGGGTATTAAGTCAATGTGATGACTAATACTTCTCACAGGAGGTAAAACATTTGGTAATTCATCCACAATGATATCAACATATTCATCAAGCAAAATTCTAACATCAGTAGGCAAATCATCTAAATTTGTAGAAGTTAAAATTACCTTTGGCTTACCAACAAGAGAAAAATGTAGTTCATCCTTCTTCTTGACCTCTTGCAATAGTTCCTTCCCAGTCATAAGCAAAATATTTGACCCCGAACCTTCTTGAACTACTTCATCTTCTAATGGTGATAATGTATGTCTTCTTCCATCCTTTTCCATAGAATAAGTGTTCTTTCTCCCATCATGAAAAACTTTTTTGTCATACTGCCAAGTCCTCCCTAAGAGTATATGGCATACATCCATAGGCATTATGTCACACGATATCACATCTTTACAAGTACCAATTTGGAACTCCACATTACACTGCTCATTGACCAAGAGTTGATGTCATTTCTATAACTAGGACACTTTATAAGGAGTGGAATGTTTCATCCTCTTCTATCCCAACTTCTCTACCATCTCAGTGGAAACCAAATTATTAGTACTACCGCTGTCAATAACCATCTTACATCACTTACCTTGTGACTTACACCTAGTTCTGAACAGACTCTTCCTCTGGGCTGGTTCATGCACTTTCTTCTTTGTCTTTACTAAAACGCTCTTCAACATAAGATAATATCCTTCCTAGGTAGGGTTACTCTTGTATGTTTCTTTCTTATATTCTTCTCGATCCTCAACAACATTTACATTTCTTTGTCCTGCAGGTTTATTCCTTGGGAAGTCCCATGATATGTGTCCAATCTCACCACATGTATAACATTTCACTTCTCTATTTCTGCCTCCTCTGAATCCTCCTCTTTGGAATGATGAATACTAGAACCTTCTGTCTCATCTTTAGGAGTCCTACCCTCCTATGTTTGGAGATCCTCTCCCTCTAGCTATGTTTCTCCCTCGATTCTTCTAGTTATGTCTCCTTAGTATATTTTCTTCCACTTTTGAGGCTTCCTGGTAAGCATCTTCAACAGTCTTCGAATTCAACAAGTTGATTTCATCCTGTATGTCATATCTCAGTCCATTTATATATCTGGCTACTCTTTCTATGTCTCCGTGTATCTGTCCAGCTCTAATACTCAACTTAAAGAATTCTTCTGTATTTCTTTCACAGTCATATCCTTTTGTCTAAGATTCCGTAACTGTCTAATGAGATTCAACTGATAATCCTTAGGCATAAATTGACTCTTGATTTTATATAATAGTTTATCCCAAGAGTTGATTTTAGACTTACCTCTTCTTTCTCTATGAATCTGAAGTTCATCCCACCAGATAGTTGCATGTCCTTTCAATCTGGTTGCTTCATATCTTACCTTCTTTTATCTTCAATTTCTTCAAAATCAAAGTATTTATTTAAAGCATTGGTCCAGTCCATGAGTTCTTCAACATTCATATTACCTTCATACATAGGAACTTCAACTCTGGGTCGGTTACTAGCCTTCATCAACATCTTCAAGACTTTTACTTCTTTAGAAATTTCTTCTCGCTCTTCTTCAGAGGATTCTTCTTCATCATTGGTGTCTGTACTTTCTGAATAATTATTTCTCTCCATAGCCTCCATCCTCGCTTCGATTCGTCTCATTTCCCTTTGCATGTCTATTTTTGTAGCTTGTCTTCCTCGACCACGTCCTACAGGGACTCCACGTGCTCGTCCTTGTCTTGGCGGCATCATTTTTCTTTCTCTGATACCAAAGTTGATGCCAGGTAAGATATTGTGGGTCCAATTAGCATGAAAACCGATCTAATCAGCACAAAAGCTGTCGTCGATTTGTCGTCCAACTCACTCAAGAGAACTTCAAACACGAAATTAATCCTTTTTGATAAAAATTCCGCATCCACTCTCTGTTGTTAATCTTTTGCGAGTTGAATCAACGGAATTATTGTTGATCGTCAGATTTGGGTCCCCTCAAATTAATGGTGGACTTCAAATGAAATGAAGTGGATTTCATAGAAATTCTGTATCCATTGAGTTTTGTGAAGACCTTGCAACTCTCCCTCAGTGGAATCGTTGACCGTCGTAGATCTTCTTCAAATATCAATCTCATCCGTTGATCTCGATCCTTTTCGTAGCGGTTGGTTTCAAATTCCACAACCCAATTCACCTTTTATCTTTCGCGCTCTTTTACCAGCAGAATTCACCTTGGTCGTTGATCATCAGCCACCTCTAATCTCCATTGCACAATCCACAGTTGTATGGATGATTATTTTAGTTTTATCTCGGGTGCAACTCCCATTGCGGAATTTATCCTCAGTCATAGATCTGTCTAATCTATAGATCTTTAACTCAGATATTTCATGGTTGAATTGATAAGTGGAACGATAAATTCCATTACTGCAGCGCTCCACGTAGACGTCTCAGCTTCATAACCTTTCTATCAGAGTATATTCTCATACATACACATAGAGAATTAAAAATCATGCTTCTGGTTATTGAAACGAAGACATTAAATAATAAAACATATGCAGAGTAAAGCTATGTTCTTCATTCAATCAACCAGTTCATAATTCACACACACTTAAACACTCTACTCTATAGTCTCCTTCTACTCTTCCCTATCTTATTCATATCATTACATTCAATCCTTAATATAAAATTCTGCAAACCTATCAATATCCGAATAGGCACTGAACGCCTAATAAAAGCAATTCTATAACAATCTTATCCTTGAATAATTCCTTGCAGGATTCAAATATACTAGTAACAAATTTCCATTTATTATAAAATAAAACTAATCCTATCCATCTATCAATGAACCCTATCCTTCTAGAATCTATTACATTGAATGCAACAATAACATTGAACTCCTTATTCATCAAACGAACAGAAAGATTCTAGTTTGATGCTCTTGCATCAAGAAGATTTAGTCTTTGTAAACACTATAAGGTTTTACAATTTTATTAATCGTTTTCTACTTAAAAAAATGGTGTATCATTTATTTATGAAACATCTTTACGATTTCTTGATCAAAATTTGTTTTCTTTTTCAATATCCATTTCTATGGAAAAAATCACTCTTTGTAAACTATTTAAAGTTTAGCAGTTTGATGATCATTTTTTTTCAATTTTCTTTTTTATTAAAGATACACTCTTCGTAAATTATATAGAGTTTTACAATTTTGTAAATTGTTTTATTATTTGACACCATTTGACAGAGGTGGTGGATTCGGTATGAACCTTGTGGCTTTAAAATCAAGTAATAGAGGGAGGAGATCGCGTTTTCAAAACGTGCAGGTTAAATCATCATTTGAGATGGTAACCAGAACACAAAGAAACAATCTTAGGGACACTTAGAGCAGCAGAATCCCTGGCAATGGCTACTTAATGCTCCTATGCTCTTTGAATTACAGAGGGATGGCTAAAACCTAAAAACAACTAGCCATCCGAAGGTTGATCACTTCTAATCAACCTGATATATTATTTCTTCAAAAGACAGACTATAACTAAGGGTTGGAAAATTGTAAAGGATTTAAAATTGCTCTTAGAAAGTTGGGATTTCTATTTTTCAGATGCTAAAGGTCGCTCAAGTGGTTTAAACAGGGGTTGGAGAGTGAAGCGTTTGGCTCTGTCAAATTCGTTGTCTATGGAATAAGTTCTGGGCATAGTTTTATTTTCTCATGCCTTGGGTAAGGATTTTCTTTTTGATAATACTTATGGTCTGTATTCAAACAAAGCCTCATTCTGGGAAAACAAAAAATTCTAAGAAGATAATGGGTGATAAATCTCTGATATGGGGTAGGGATTTGAACTTTTCGATGGGATGCTCTAAGATATGGGGGTTGGATGCACAAAAGGACTGCCTATCTGATTTTTTCCTTCACAAACTAGAATCAACGAGGCTCTTGGACATTGAACCTTCAAAGATTACTCCCACATGGAATAAAAGACGTGTGGGTCAGGATAGAATCACAAATCGGATTGACCAGTTTTTGGTCAGTGAAGGTTTAATTGAGTCTCGATATAGATTCAGACAATGGGTGGGGAATGGAGGAGATTCGGACCATCATTCAATCTTTCTAGATTTAGTTGATATGGGTTCTAAACCGCCAACCCCTTTTAAATTTAATCCTCTTTGGTTAGGCAATATGGATTTTGTTAAGTTACCCAAGTCTACTTGGTCTCCTTTTGAAGCCACCAGTAAATCCAATTCTTAAAGAACCTCAGAAAAGCCAAAGAAATCTCACTGGATTGGTCAACCTCGATGAGGATTCAGAAGGATAAAGAACTAAAAGAAATAATCAATATGGAATGAATCTGAAGGAATAGGTTTTGTCTCAGATTCTACTAAGGATATTGTTCTGGATCTGGCGAAAAGACTTAGGGAGCTGCTATTACTTCAAGGAGTTGAATGGAGAATTAAGAGCAAGGCCCTTTGGCTTGCCAAAGGAGATGAAAATACCAAGTTTTTCCATCAATTTGCTAGTCATAGGAAGAGGGTTAACTCGATATGGAATATCAACTCTAATTCTGAGGAAGAAGTTAGTAATTTTGATGATATTGCCAATGTCGGGGTTAACCATTTTGTCACACTTCTTAAAAAAAAAGGAGTCTGACAATATAGCGGATATGGTTAAGATTGAACAGTTTTTTGCCTATGTTGTCGAGGTTGTGGATAATGATATCTTGATGCAGGAAGTCACCAGCAAAGAGATTGTGGAGGTCTTAAAAATATTCAAAAAGGACTAAAGTCCTAGTCTGAATGGGCTCCCTGTTGAATTTTGTATTAATATGTATGAGGTGTTTGGGTTGGATATTTTAAGGGTAATTGGGGAGTCCAAGAAGAACGGGAAGATATTAGTTGCTTTTAATGCAACTTTTATTGCTTAGATTCCTAAATCTGATCATCCAAGTTCCTTTGATCAATTTCAACAAATTTCTTTATGTGATACCATTTATAAGATCATTGCTAAAATTTTGGTCAAATAATTAAACTTGTGTTAGCTACAGGTATATCTCAAGAACAGTTTGGATTTTTTCTTGGTAGAGAGATACATGATGCTCTGGGTATTGCTCAGGAAGGTCTACACTCTATCAGAACAAGGAAGCTCAAATCAATATTAATAATGATTGAGTTACATAAGGCATATGACAAGGTAAATTGGATGTACGTAAGGATGAATTTAAATCAGATGGGGTTTTGTGTGCCGTTCATTAAATGGTTAATGGCATGTATTACTTATGTTTCCTTCTATGTTCTTTTTAATGGTATGGCTTCCATTTTATTTCTCCCTGGTAGAGGAATCAGATAGGGATGCTCAATTGCCCCTTTAGTTTTTCTTCTAGTGCCAGAGGGTCTTAGCAGATCCTTATTAGATGCAAAAAGGCTTGGTCACTACAAAGGTATTCATATTGGAGAAAGATGTTGGATCACTCACGTCCTCTTTGTAGATGATATTTTAATACTTTATATGGTTCAAGTAGAGATATGGAAAATCTTTCTAGTATATTTGGCCTTTTATGCTCTGCTGCAGGTATGCGGGTGAAGGTATTGATGAGGCTGCAGGTATGCGGGTGAAGGTACTGATGAGGAAGAAATGGAAACTTCTAAGAGGAATTTTTCTTATAATGCTTTTTCTCTTGATAATGGTTTAAAGTATTTAGGGGTTGTCCTTGAACATGCCTCTTATATAACGAATGATTGGAATTGGTTGATTCCTAAATGCGAGAAACACATTGTGAATTAGAGATACATATGGTTGTCTAAGGTAGGAAGGTTGGTTTTGACTAAATTTGTTCTTGACGACACTCTAGTTCTCTTTCTCGGATATCTAGAGGTGTCTTGGAAGTTATCAGAAAACTATTGTTCATATTTTCATGATCTGACAATTTAGATCACAGTAGGATGACTTTGATTAAGTGGCAAGATCTTGCCTTCCCAACAATTCAAGGTGGTTGAGGTGTTAAATATTCAATTGTTTTCTTCAAGGAACTTGTAGCAAAGAGCGCATGGAGACTGATATTTGGCTTGGTTCTGTGAAGCGATGTTGTTTTTCATAAATATATCAGTCCTTACTCTCTTTTGGAATGGATTTAGAATCCTACCAAATCATTACAAAATGTCTCTAACAACTGGAATGGATTATCCTGAAAGGTACGAGATGGTCGTAGTAAACGGGTTGGTCAAGATTCCTGGGTTGGGAGTGGTCAAGCATATATTCAGCCTTTTCATATGACTTTACAACTTAGGTTCAAAGGTCTCCCCAGTCTTAATTAGTTTGCAAATTGCCATATCTCCTCCATCATTGAACAACAATGGTTGAGTGCAGATCACTTGGGTTTTAGGGATGTTGAGGCTTCCAGTTGGAAGGTTTATTTGAACCATCTTGCATCAAGTCATATCCGACTTCACTCAAGAGCTAATCAATTGGTTTGGGCCTATGATTCTCACGTGATTTATACACCTAAAAACGGATGTGATTTTTTGATGGGAGTGGACCATTCCACTACACCTATTTGGTGGTGGCGTTTAATTTGGAAATTCAAGTTTCCTGCCAAGGCCAATATACTCATTTGGTTTTTCCTGCGGAACAAATTCCGGACATAGGATATTCGGCAACGAAAATGTTGGGAAACTCCTGGGAGATGAGCTTTGTGTAATTATGTAGAAGAATCAAACTACAACCTAGTTGTTGACTCTAAGTTCATTGCCCAGGTTTGGAAGGAACTCAAAGTCTGGTTGAAGTTTAGAGTTATTTGGGTTGGTTTAACTATTCAGTACTGTTTAAAAACATGGGTTTTAAATCCGGATTATAATGATTTAAAGAGTCTCCCCTTAATTGTTGCATGGAAAATTTGGATTGCTAAGAAACAACTTATCTTTGAAGACAGGTCTCTTCCTCCTTTAATTTGTGCAAACATAGCATTGACTATTTTTAATTGTTTTCCACAATCTGGATCTATAGTCACTCCCAGGAAGGTGAAAGAATAATCTCTAAATGAGGACTTCCCGTGGTCTTATTTTGACCGAGAAGCTCAAAAGAATCCCTGTTCGGTTGGTGTTGGTGGTGTGATAATTATTTCAAAGGATTTAAAAATCTCCTTCAAGGTTGGATTGGGGCAAGGGACCAACAACTTTGTTGAGCTTTGTGCCCTTAGACTTCTTTTATTGCTAGCAGTAAAGCCTAGTATTAAAAAGATGCATGTTTTTGGTGACACAAAAATTGTTACGGGAAGGATTAATGATCAAAAACATTGCCACAACATTTTTCTAAATCTTATCCTAAAGGAGATTAGGAGTTTAAAATCAAGTTTGGATGAGATTTATTTTGCTCATATATTCAGGGAAAGGAATAATGATGCAAATTTATTATCTAAAAGTAACTTGGAACTAAAGCAATATTCTATAGGAGAAATTCAGCATTCCAATTGAACAACATCACTCTTTCTTTTGGGATCCTCCTTCAGGTTTCAAGGCACATTTCTGTGATTCTATGGTTTTTTGTTTGATTGATCTTATCACACCAACTTTGCTACTGGAAGTGGCAGAAAATAGATTCTTTTTATCAGTAGCTTTGATATGTGAACTGTTTTTGATATTTCTGTATACAATGAAAATGATGGTCTAGTATTTTGATTAAGTATGTTGCAAGAAGCACTCTGAGTATTATGGTGTTGTTACAAGCTCTATTGTTAATGTAAGTTTTATGAACTTTTTTTTGGATTATACTGATCAAGTTAGTCTCAATTCAAAAGATCTAGTCTTATGACTATTTTTTTTCAGATTTTAAAGAATGTAACTTTCATTTTATAAATAAAGTTATGATTTTTTCTTAAGGAGAAAAATAAATTGTTTAATTATCTATATGATTTATAAATCAAGATTTGTCCTTTTTTTCAATATTCATTTCTATTTAAAATAAATATACTTTATAAGCTATAAACCTTTATATCACACAAGGTTTCACATTTTTATCAATCATTTTTTATCAACCTTATCATTCATTTTCTCCAATTTTTTTTATGTTTAGGTATTTATAGAAAGCTAACTCCAAACACAACTGTTAATTTTGTTACACCGTTCTTGGATGTAACCTTAAAAACAGGTTATGCTCTTAGGGCATACCTACTCTCCCTAATAGTCCACTGCCTAAAGGACGGCCAAGCATGTCTATCCTCGAACAACAATACAGGAACTTCTATCTCCGTTTCAGTTTTTAAATAGTGAGTTAAACTCTAGACCAATTGCACCATTTTTTTGGTAAAATTTTTGATTAATATTGGGTAAGAATTGTTGAAACTGAAATGCACAATGTAGGGAATTGTTAAAATTTTGATTAAAACTCGGTAAGAATTGTTAAAATTGATTATCAAGGAAACACAATGCAGCTAAAAGACATGCACAGGCAGTGAGATTGTGGCTAGAAACTTACTAGATCTGTGAAGATTTTGAAGCTCCAATGCTAAAATTCAATGACCTCTTCTTCTTCTTCTCGCTTTGTATAGAATGAGAATCGATCTCGTGACCTCACCCTGCTTGTCAGTTCCTCAATTGACCGACAGATTGCGTAACACAACGTCAATTTGCCAGCAACATCTGGTACTGTTCGTAAGTTTAAAAGGTGCTCGTCCGTCGATTCGCGTTAGAGACGCACGAAGTTTAAAATTCACTGAATATGACAGGTTGTTTGAAAGGGACCCTGTGGCAGCTTGTTTTGTCGGCATTGATACTTTTCAGCCCTTTGAATTTTTATGTAAAATATCGTCCTAAATACTATTAAGAATAAGAATTAGATTGTATAAACGTTTTGGCGTTATAGAATAAGAACTAGATTGTATAAACGTTTTGGCGTTATAGCATTGTTAACGCCAGCTATATAATTTAATCGGTGAATGTAAATGGACTCGCCACCATTATTTAAAAAAAAACTAGGCCATCTAAAATAATTAACCTTGAAAGTTTGTGGGATTTTAAATTTCACTATATTGGAGTAGAAGAAGTGTTAATTAATAATTTTTCTAAATAAAAGATAATGGAGAATAATTGTATTTGGTATCTTGCTATGGGCCTAGACTATTTGGCAAGAGGGTGCATTGTTAAGAGAATTCAAGCTTTGTTTAGCCTTGTGTGTTGCTTATGGGGTATCGAAGTATGTTTGGGTATAGTGGCATGCTGGCAACATCGTGACTCTAAAATAGTTAGTATACAAGATTCTACGTTGAAGACAATTTACAGATCATATCAGTCAGAATGTAACTTTTTTCTTAACAAGTCCTTATCCCTTTCAATTACTTTGAATTGAAATTCTATTATGAATGAAGGGACTTCACATGATCACTATGAGAAAATAGGTTGAGCCTAATTCAAGTATAGAGAATTCAAAATATTTGAATAGAATGGATGACACTTTCATATTACTATGTTACCTAGTATCTCCAGGTCTTTTGTAATGCATTGAAGATGAAAAATCCCCAAAAGGAATCTAGACCAATATGTATATCCTTTTCAGGAAGAAAGATGGGATGAGAGGCCACCAATTAGAGATTTTGATCCTTAATCTAAGCCCAAGTAACTTCAAATCAATCCAATAATTCTTCACAAAATTCAAGTATATATTACTTCATCTCAATATGTGTAAAATAGATAAAGACAATGATTGATTTGTTTTGTCGATTCTATCAAAATTTGGGACCATATTATTATGCTTTTGTCTCCTCATTCCATTCAACAAGATTGGCACTTGGCGCTACATGGAAGATTCCTACATTGGATAATTTTGCAACTCCACTTCTCTAAGAGAAAGACAAGCTTAGTCAAATGGGATCTCTAAATTCCTCAAAGACACATGCCCTTGCCGCCAATCAATGAAATAGGAAAATGATGAAGCAAAAACCACACTTCAAAGGGAAAAAGGATCTAAATTCAAGAGTTACATAGGAAAATTCATACTCCAAAAATGGAAAGACCAAGAAGGAGAAGGAATTATGTGCATACTGTAGGAAGGGTCCACATAGAGAACATGATTGCAAGCATACAAATTTGAATGAATAATCAGAAGAGAAGAAGCACAACAAGGCAGTTGACAGACCACATAATGACAAAGGCCATGCACTTGTAGCGATTTCTGCTTCATCTCCATCCTCAAGGATCCTAGAATCTGAAGCTTCAAATTACACGATTGTTACATCTAATCCATTAACAATACGAGTTAAATATATCACATATATTCCAAGTACACATGAGATAGAAAGTCACCATGGAATTTTCTTATAGATAGT